>CAHIKZ030000391.1:2385000-2455000 GCA_903632075.3 Acanthosepion pharaonis
GTCAAATTTTATTAACATCTCGGAAAATGTAGTTTGTGAAACTGGGCCTGCAGAAGATTTTTTAAATAATGAACTGCAAGAGATTCGAATATATTTTAAATTCAATACAAAAAAAATAACAACTTCATTTGTATTAAATCTTGATATAGTAAAACTTTGACGTTAGTTCCTAACCAAAAAACTGGCGCAAATTACGCATTTGTAATCATTATTTCAGACAATATTTAAAACTGTATGCTCAAATATTACTGAAACGTAGGAACCTTATTCTAGTTATCAGCACTTAGCATATCAAACTTTGACATGACTGCAATCTTCTTAGTCTCGAAAACGTTACCTTGCCCATATATATATATATATATATATATATATATATATATATATATATATATATATATATATATGTGTGTGTGTGTGTGTGTGTGTTTATGCATGTCTATGTATGTGTGTGTGCGTGCTTGCGTGTGTAGCGAATATGTGAGAAAAGTGATCCGCTGATCTATATCTAGGTAACGAGTTAAGAAAGAATCCTGAAAAGTTCACTTCCGTCGAAAATTACTGTTTCTATTTTTGCTTCTACATTTCTGCCTATGACATCGGAGCGGAAAAATGTCAAACAGTACGCGGAGGCAAAAAAAAAAATGTAAGGAAAAGTGAAAGATAAATTGAAAGTTATTCAACGTAAAAAAAAAAAATATCTGAAAAAAAAAAAAAAACAAAATGAAAAAGAATTCAAACTATGCTGTAATCTGTTGACAGTTTTCTTTTTTTTTTTTCAACATGTCTATATTTTTTCTTCTTATGTTTTTGCCATATCTAAAAGTGGATTATATAATCAGCATTTCCAAAATCGACACAGAATGATTAGTAAAGGCTTATTTGTCTTTGTCGTGTTGATCACGAAAGAGCCGAAAAGAAAACAACACAGGTTGCGAGTTGCGGCAGTTGTTACTATTTTTATTGAGTTCGATCCTCGCCGCTGCCACACACTTGTTTTCTTGT
The DNA here is from genome assembly GCA_903632075.3 of Acanthosepion pharaonis. Lineage (NCBI taxonomy): Eukaryota > Metazoa > Mollusca > Cephalopoda > Sepiida > Sepiidae > Acanthosepion > Acanthosepion pharaonis. Next base: position 2,386,003 of record CAHIKZ030000391.1, read on the forward strand.
GTCCGGTAATTTTGTTTTTTAAACATCAGACATCTTCAAGGCGGTATCTTATCATGTTTCTCCCCAGCTTACTTTCCAATTTTAATATGAGTGAAGTACCATGGCATTTTGGAATAGTCAAATCTTTTCCTGTTGTGTTCTCTCTGGTCTTATGAACAGAAGTAGATCTTTAGCTCTTGTTTCCTTTTGTTTAGTATTTGGTTTCCGTTTCTTTCTAAAGTCTACTTCAACTCGATATTTCTAATGCTACCTAGAGTAGCTCTTGAGCATTGTAATGACTGAACACTGGAAAAAAAATAATAAAAAAGCGATTCAATTCAGAGTTTTATCACGTAGGATGGTTGTCATTCAAAACCTAGAGAGCTCTGTCTGATCGGCGATTAACCCATAGCAAATTTTGTCGGAAAAGATGGATTCATGCATTTTTAAGGGCATTGTATATGTGATATTTGCATGGGTGTGTATACAGTATATGACAGAGCAAGATCTTTAATATTACCTTCAAATATTACCCCATATTAACTTTAAGAAAATGAGATTACCTATCTAGAAACAGTCACGAGTTAAATTCATAAACAAAATTTAAACGGAATGAGATGTCAACTTAATAATCAATAATAATTTTTTTAAAGAGATTAAAAAAAATGATTACTAGAAGTAAACTTATATTTTAAAATAAAATTTTATTCTTTTAATATACTTTCTATGAATATTTTTCTAATCGACTATTTCATAGAAAATACCCAAAATTTAAAAAAAATTAAATCACTATCAAACATCTAAATTTGTAGACAGTTTAGAGACATTCAGATTTATATGAAACATTATAATCTTTATGAAGCCCCAAAATAACACTTTCAAAGTAAAACAAAATAACAACCTCTGTTTCTAGCCTTTTTTTTACAAAGAAAATTAGTGATACCTTCTCTCACAACTTCCTTCTCTCTTTTACTCTCTACGATTTTTTGCTTCTCTACCTCTTCGATATCAATATATAACTTCCGTTAAGTTAACCGTTTAAATGTGTCAATATCTGTTAACTCACTCATGTCTTCTCTCCCCCCCCTCACTTCCTCACTTCGTTAATTTACATATGTTTAATACGGCCCGTCAAAAATGTGTAAATTTTCCTTTTCATTTTTGTTTGAGAGTAAAGTCTGATGACCCGCAGTCCATTAAAAGGGCTGTGGTGAAATAATTTATTACATGGAACCTTAAAGTGGTCTGTTTTTATTTAAATTATTTGCTCTGGATTTACATTCAGCTCTCTGGAATTTATCCTCCTTAGGTTTAACTATACAGATTACATAGTTTTTTTATAAACTATATATATATATATATATATATATATATATATATATATATATATGTATATATAAAGAGTGTTAATGCTACATTCACTCGTAAATGATAAGAATTGTTATTATAAGTCAAAATATATTTCAGCTTTAAATAACTCAAAAAGTCTTGATGAGCCGTAAAAAGCAAATACATCAAGAAATTGTAATAAGTACACAGGATTCATGCCTTTTTGGGCGGAACATTTATGATATGGTGTACTATTTGAAGTCACACTTTTTGAAAATGTCTTTTTAACGTATTGCTTCAATGACTCTTGCAAGAATAGGATCTGATTGCGAGGTTTTGTTAGTGAGCTGCAAATATTAGGCCTTCTCTTATTATTAATATTATTCTCATTATTATTCGTATTTTATACTAGAAGTACAGCCTGACGTTGCCCGGGGATAAGAAATAGCTCAAGTATCGACCACCATAAAGACTGAAAAATAAAATTGACAAAGATTATTGTTTAAGGTTGACGGACACGCATGTCTTAATTAGTTTTTTTTGTCTTTTTTTTTTTTTTTTTTTTTACGAATTGGTCAAACCCAAACTCAAACAAAAATATTGTTTTCAATCGTTAGGAGTCTACCGATTGAATAGAATTTTATTATAAACAATTGTCTTGTAAATGGAATCTTTAAATCATTCTGAATGTAAAAATAAAGACAAAAGTGTGCAAGAAAATAAGAAACACTACCTGGCAAAAAAATACGTGAAGTTTTGTTGAAATCGGTTGAAAAATGTAGGAAATCTGATCCAATATACAAACAAACACACACACACACACACACACACACACACACACACACACACACACACACACACACACACACACACACACACAAACAACCTGGGTTTTATAATAAGTATAACTCGATATGAGTTGACTCTTTTTCATTCTAGCGACAGAATCGTGCTTTATTGTGTTTTCAAATTGATTTTGTGCAAAAACAATTGGGTTTTTCCAGAACCACCGCAAGGTAATTTTACGCAGTCCTGTGAAGTTTTGTCGAAATCGGTTGAAAAATGTAGGAAATCCGATCCAATATATAAACGTACAGCCACGCACACACACACACACACACACACACACACACACACACACAATCTGCGTTTTATAATAAGTAAGATTATTATTATTCGAATCTTTTTATATATTATGAGGATCTGTTGAGTGAAGATCAAGTGCAGGCAAGCTTTTCCAAAAATATTCAATTTCGGTAACACTGTTACTTATTGTCATTCTTTTATGAGCCTTGTATTTTCAGTAATTTAAGGAATCACCACTCTCCACAGCTTCCTTGCCTACTATTCTGACTTTCGTTGTCTTTTTGGTCCTTGATGCGCCATCCATATACTCAATCTCATCTTGCATGCTATTCGATATGATTGCCTTAATCTTTCGTAGGACTCACTAAATTTGTTTACTCACAAATAACCTTGTCATAAATATGAGTTAAATAATGAAACTTGTATCCTGAAAAATCATAAGATTCTAAAAAGTGTGTTAATATGACGTTCACTCGTAAATGAAAAGAATTGCCATTGTAAGCCAAAATATATATTCAGCTTTAGATAATTCAAAAAGAGTTGATAAGCCGTAAAAATCAAATATTCTAATATATCCCCCGGGTGCATGCCAATTTGAGCGGAATATTTATTTATGATATGGTAACCTATTTGAAGACACATTTTTTGAAAATTGCTTCTTAACGTATTGCTTCAATATCTCTTGTAGGAAAGTCAATTCATTCTGTCGTGCTAGACAATGTTACTCGCCAGAATCTATTTTACATATTTATAAGTCTACCATTCGTGCTTGCTTTGGTTAATGCTGCTACATCTGGTCTGGTTCTTCTGCAACATTTTTTGTATTTTATATATCGTGTCGATCTGGTGAGTCAATATAACTTTCTGTTGTAATCTAGGAAGGGTTACTGAATAACCAAAACGAAGTTTGGAAAAGAGATGGTAATCTTTATAACATGAACAAAATACAATGCCCGCCAGCGGCGTGAAGTAGGTAAACCACTGGCAGTTGTAGATTATTTAGACAGCATATTACCTCCCCCCCACACACAATAGGTTCCAACGTAGTTATGAAGATTGGGGCATACCCATTAGTCTACATATTTATGGTATATAACAGTTATCAATCATTCTTCGTATGTTTCTCGATGACGAGTTTAGAACGTAATGCTGGTTAGTTTTCAGGATCAGTTTTTTCATGTGCAATCCACATTAGACGTGATTTCAGTTTAAATCTCATTGTCAGCTACTTCTGCTTCATAGCTAGGTCTGACAATACTACAACCATGGAGTCGATCTAAACGATCTAATTGTTACGAAAGAAAAATATTTCAGACAGACGGAAAAGACATTAAGTCATTAGGATTAGTACACCTTTCTGTAGCAGTTTGAGTGGTAATCACTGAGCAGTAAATGTATCTAACATCCACCCTGTACTGATCCATGATATTAGGTAGGGGTTGGCTTTAAATTAATGAAGCGCAGATAAGCCACAACCTATCACTGCTAAATATAATGAATCTATATCTATTTTCCTTCATAATTTTCAAATCCCTCTTCTCATTTTCCTTTTATATTACTTACCTCAATCAATAACCCTAACCCTCACTTATTCTTCAATTGGTGGAAGTTTATTAAACAAGAAAAAACTGGAGAGTAAGTTAAATATATACTTATTGTTGCAGTAATGTGAAATTGATTTTTAATCATTTCGCCCCAAGCAAGTCAATAAAGCCACTAAGAGGCAAAGAATTACTGAGCGTTAGAGAATATGAGAAAATAAAACATTATTAAGCAGGGAAAACGAACAGAAATTAAGAAGTCAAAAGTGAACGATTGACATTGCATTTAAACATTGTAGGATCAAACTTGACTGGGAAGCAACAAGTCGGAGAGTTCCACAAACGAGAAGTGCGATTGAAGAAACTGTTAGGATAGAACTTATGGTTGCGTCTAACCGTTTCAACTGTAAAAATACCGAGACTTTGTTGCAATCTACGACTGGGCTTAAATTCATAAATTGTACATGCCATCGAGGAATTCGAAACAATTAAAATGAATGATTTGACAGCAGAATAATAACAGCTATTTTGATGTTGTTCAGAATTGTGGATGGTCATACCAATATTTTTTCGTGTAGGAGAACCCTTAACAAAATACCTACAGAATTATACGACAAAATTAATGATAGCTGATACACTGAGATTTTAAGGAAACGAAAATGCATCAATTGCCAATGAAATTGTTACTTCTCAACAGTTATATATATCAGTGTTTAATAGGCAGAGACAGATTTAAAAATCTGCCATATAGTTATTTTAAGAAATTGTAGTTGATTTTGAGATTTTTCTAACGGACAGCAGGCAGAATCAAACAGTTGAGTTAAAATTCCATGATCGTCTGCTGCTTTGATTTTTGAAATATATATAACCGAGCCCACCTGTAGGAAGATGCACTTCTTTTATCAAAAGCCTGTTATCTTTTCACGTGCAATTAAGTTATCAGAATGAAGTTCACCGTAGCTTGTTGGGATTCATGTAGATATAAACCGTCTTCAGCATTTGTGAACGTTCCTCTTTCACACAACAATCATCTATTATTGCTATTATTATTATTATTATTATTTCTTTTGATTACTGGTGTGTACTCATTTCTTTCCGGGTCCCGACCAGAGACATAAGGTTAGAAATGGCATCATGACATTTTCCACTGAGTAATTTCGAGGAATGAGATCAGACACATATTACATAGATAAAGCCCTTAAGAAGGTGTCGGCTGTACTTGTGAAAATCAGTTTGTTTTGAATTTCTTTAAGGCATCAGCTACCGGGAATCCCTTCAATGAGCCTACTGGAATCTTTTCCAATCATTCCGAGGGCTCCAACTACTCACTGGAATTTTTAATGCCTTCATGGGCCTTACTTTTTGAGATTTCGATTTCCAGGTTCCTTTTATTTTGATAGTTATTTTGAAGATCTTCAAAGATATATTACAATCTTCAGAGACTGCCATGTCAATAAGACACATTTTGTCTTTTCGGTATCTAATGATGATGTCCGGGCGATTAACTTTGAATGTTCTGTCTGTGCGTATTGTGAAGTCCCATAAAATTGATACAGGTCCTATCTCCTTAATCTATTCTGGATGGTGTTCATACCAAGTTCTTGCAGTTTTCTTTTCATAAAAGTTTCAAATTTTCTAGTTCAGTTATTGGACCACACTGTCATGCTGGGTTTTATATTCAGTGGGTGCCAATACCGTGAAACCTGATACAAGATGATCAATTGTTTGTGTATATTTATCACAGAATCTGCATCTTGGGCTAACACAATTTTTTAGTAAGTGTTCTTCGTAATTTCTAGGTAGCAAGCATTGGTCATGTGCAAAAAGAATAAAACCTTCTTTTTCGGCTTTTAACCCTGCACGACGTAGCCACTGATTGGTACCGGGTTTGTCTGTATCATCTTGTTTAGTACGGGCAGAATATTGACTGAGAAGCGGTTTATCTTGCCATCGTTTCTGTATCTGGTCGATTGCATTTGCTTTTTCTTCCTTTTTTTTAAGTATTTTGCATCTTCAGTCAGTGCATTGTGTTTTACTTGTATTCTTTCACCCATTTTAAACCCCATTTTGAACTTGTTGGTTTATTGTATTAATAAATGTGACGCTTACTATTTTCATGTTCTTTGGCAAACACATATCATCATCCAGTCTACTGTAATTTCCATGTATATCTGAAGGCCAATTGTTCTAGTTTTACAAGACAGTTCTTCTCAAACTAAACTCTTTCCTCCTTCAGCTGTGGTCGCATACCGCCGAGCAACATCAGATTTTGTATGAGACATGCGGTGTCATATTATAAGCTTTCTCATTTTGGCGTCCTTTCGCTTAATGTCAGCCAATGGTCTAGTTAAAGATGTTGAAACTATTTCAAGACAAGGACAGCCATTATGTTTATGGGTGATATAACTGTTTTTTGAATTCAGCTCGCTATTCAGTACGAGACGCACACACCTGTAATATTCCTTTCTTACCTTCTCCTTCATTTGGGTATGTTGTATTCCATTTCCCTCGATAATTCATAGGTACTTACAGGCTTCTACTTGCTCCAGTTTCCTAATCTTTATGACAAAATCTAACTCTATTGAGTATGTTTCAGTAATTCTCCTTTTCTTGTGTTACTTTGCACATTTATCTTATCCGAAATCCATAGCTATGTCATTAGTGAAACATTTGACAGTATTGAAGATACCCTTCAACTCATTATCGTCTTTGGTAAAAAGGTTGGGATCATCCATATAGATTAGGTGATTGAATACTTTCTTGTTTAGTTTGAATTGTTTAGTTCATGTGTTAGTAGGATTAAGGACAGGCAAAATAGAAGGGGTGACAGGGAGTCTCCTTGAAAGTTTTCTCATCGGATATTCAGACGGTTGGAGATGGCAGTGCCTCTGGTGTGATTTAGGTATAATGTGGTTTTCCATAGTCTCATGTTTGTTTTAGGAAATGTACTATCACGCGGGAGATTTTATACATTTCCAAAGTCTTAAGAATCCAAGAGAGTGGCACCCTATCCAAGGTTTTACGGTAATCTATTCATGCTGCGCCAAGATTTCTACATCATCTCCTGCAATTTTCTAGGATTATTTTCTTTATCAGTAACTGATCTTTGTAAATATATGAACCTTTTCTGCTTCCCATCAGTTTCAGTGGAAAAATGTTGTTGGCTTCGAAAAAAAGAGGGCTCGATCGACAACTGGAATCATTGATGTCCTCATGTGCCACATTTTTCAGATTTCCAGTTCAAAGTTTTATTTTGAACATTATCATTATTATTCTTATTATAATTTGTGTATTTTATTTCCTGATTTGTATCCTGTAGGGTCGGGTCCAAAGTACGGCCCTTAGGCCCCATATGATAATTTTCGTTTAGCTGATAGCACTTCTTCTTAGTATAAGGAATGTTCCTAGTAGAGTTTTGTTCTGGGCAACTTGTATGATGATGTTCTTTCGGACAGTCTTAGTAAAACTTCCATTCCTTTTCACAAGAGGCTCCGATAACTATTGGTACATTCTCAGTCTTCATTCCATACATCCTGTTATTTTCAATCTCAAGGTCCTTGTATTTGGACAAATTTTCGATAATTTTCATGGAGATATTTCTCTGCTATGTCAATAAGCATCGTTACCTGAATTTCTTGTTTTTTATGATAACATCAGGTCTGTTGAATTTTATTTGCATGTCTGTTTGAATTAGTATGTCCCAGAGGATAGTTACGTAAGATTTGAACTTGAAAGATTTTATTTTGATATTTTTTTAAAGATTATTATTGTTGTGGTTTTGTTAGGGCCAGGAATAAAGACACAAGAGAGGAAGTGAGTTAAACAAATCTATTAACAGTAACAGTAAAAACATATTTAAACGAGAGTGTTACAGCAAGAATGTTCGATCCGACTATCACAGTTGATTGCTGGAAACTACACTCTTTGAAAGGCAGTACCTGTTCCTATTATCGCCCGGCCGATTTTTCGGCTGGGGTTTTTGACAAATATTGGATCGTTTCTTGGCCTATGGCTGAGATTCGATCAAGGCTTGGACTAGCTTTGGACTGGCTTCGGCCTGAACCGGTTAGGACAAGTCATGACCAGCTTTGACTAGGCTCTGACCAGCTTGGACAAGCTATGACCAATTTTGACCAGTGGCCTTTGAGTGGAAACGCTCGGGTCTCCCACGTTAATCGACCTTGTGTCACATCTTGATTTTGTGGGAATCAAGTAAATACCATTATAGCTGCGAGAGTCCATGTGTGCGTAAGTAAATTAGCATTATTATTATTATTATTATTATTATTATTATTATTACCTTTCATTCTTTCATTTCTTTTCTGCACTCCTTTACTTCCGGGTCACAGTTAGAATTCTAAGGTCAGAAATGAAACCAGGACATTTTCAACTGAACATTTTTTTTTAATTGCAACAAAAGATCACAGATATTTTACATAGATAAAGCCATTCGTACAGCATGTGATATTAATTTGTTGCATTTTTAAGTTATGGTCTATCAGGCATCCCCTCAAGGCGTCTATCAGAACGTTTTGGCCTCAAACACAGGGAACCAACCACAAAAAGTATTATTGATATATACTACATTTCTGAAACTTGAAGATCATTGTATTTTGATACATTATGAAGGCCGCAGGAACTGCAATGTCCATAAGAAAGCACATTCTGTTTTTGCTGGGCAATTAGCATTGATTGTTCTGTCTGTGTCTATTGCAAAGTCCCATAAAAACCAGCACGGCTAGAAGAAAAGCTTCGGTTTCAGTTTTCAGTCTTGCTTTTAATCCACCAATTGCTATGGTGTTTCTTTACATCACCTATTTGATTTTTTGGCACAGGCAGAGTTTTGTCAGTTATGGGGATTATCATGTCATCATTTTTATTATTATTATTATTATTATTATTATTATTATTATTATTATTATTATTTCTACCTGTATTTAAAAATGTGTGCTTAGAATTGTCGTCACCGGTGTGAATGATTTAACAGCATTTCCGCGTCCAAATTCTAGTCAAGGTCGTTACTTATCACGTTTTCACAAATACACTTAAGAAATGAACAAATCCATCTTTTCCCTCCACAGACATTGCTGAAATTGCAGAGTGGAGTGGACAACCCGTCAACGATAATTCGAACTCTGAACTACAAACCGCGGAGAAGGCATTAACACTATTATTTATCCAAAGCGGACATATAAATTTTCAGATAATAAAGAAAAGTAATATGTGAAGAGTCGAGATCGCTTTCAATTTAAGTGGCATGGCGTTAAAAATGAAGCATACTTAGGAAATAAAATATGTTTATTTCAGTAATTGCATTGTCACAGTCATCTCCTTATTACTGACACTACTTTATATAATCAAACAGACAATGCAGGCTGTAAATATTAAACAAATCACAAACGACTGCCTCTGAGGTATCATTTGGCATATAAAGATAAAAAAAAATACATAAAGATTATGCTGATTTAAAGGGTAGCTAAGATGTGACACAAGGCCGAAAGTTTCAGGGTACTCAGTAAGAATCTAACTCACTATTCAATCGTAATTGTTATAGCGAGATAAGCTTGTTAACGATTACACCACATTGAAGTGGCCAATAACCTTGAGATTATGGAGCCATTTAAACTCTATGATCGTAACAATGTCTGAATAATATGTGCAGCGCCAGTGCTAAGTACGTTTTTAAATACACTGCACTTCTCCTAGACTGGTTGCCAAAGAAGGCTAGAGATACCGGTCTGGAGTGCTATTTAATACATTCTTTTTTTTTCTATGTCATGTTCTTTCAGGAACTAGGCAATCATGGCTCTCCACCTCTCTCTATCCCTTGCAGCTCTCGACAAGTTCCTTCCCTCTGCCACCTCCAACAGACCACGTTCTGTTATCCACAGGCTTAAGCCCGTTAGGTATGCCATGCGTTGTTTTCTCTTGTCTCTCGTTCCCTCTATTCGATCCTTGAGTATCAGATTCTCCAGACCCTCATTCCTCATTATGTGTCCCAGGAACTTCAGCTGCCTCTTCCTGATGTTAAATATAAGATTACTGCTCGTTTTTCATCTCCTCTAAGACCTCATCGTTGCTCACATACTCGGCCCATTGTATTCTTAGCATCCTCCTGTAGAACCACATCTCAGACGCCTCGAGTCTCTTCTTCATCTTTGAGGAAATCGTCCAACATTCGCTGCCGTAAAGAAGAACAGATGTCACGTAACAGCTCAGTATTCATTTCTTCGTAACCAAAGAAATCCTCACGTCTCGCTTATATTCTGCCCAGCTTTTGGAATGAGTCCTTGACCATCCCAATAGGGATCTACGGATCTCAATGTCGCATTTACTGTCCTCTGTCGAACGCTTCCCAGATATTTAAACTTATTTCCCAAAATCGCAATCGGAATGCGAAGCTGGTTCGCCGATTTTTCTTTTCGAGACGCTAAACATAACACCACCTGCACATCCATCTTCAGATATATAAGAATTATGTTAGCGGAAAGAATTACTGTCTTCATCTCATCCGATATATAAGCGCAAATACTGATCAACTCTTTGAACTCGAGATTGACTAAAATCTCGTATTACTTACCGACCGTTTAATTAAGAGAAACGCCATTGTCTACGTCTAGAAAGAGATCTAAGTTAATGGAAACCTCATCTGGATTGGAGATCAAAATAGATATTGCTTTTTCTAAGTGAAAATGGCTACAATTTGACAAATAAAAAAAGAAAGTTGATTAACATATTGCACAATAAAAATCATCTTACTTTTAAAGTTATAAGTGAAAAGCCAATTATTATTTAAAATATTAAAATATTCTTTTATTCAAACCAAGAAAGGGAATAAAACCACAAAGATGCAAGGGGTTACTGCGACTACTAAGGAGCGAGGAAGAAGAGAAAAGAATTCAAAGAAAAAAGAATTAAGAGGACAATAGATAATGAGTGACATTACATTTCAAATCAAAGTTGACTTTGAAGCAAGAAATTCGAGAGAGAGTTCCTTGTAGAGAGGCAGGTAAATATCGTAATATGCTGTTTAAGTAGTCAAGGGCAAGCAGTTGTTTACCTGACAAGCATTGTATTTTGATGAAGTGCGATAAAAGAAACTGTTAGCATAGAACTTACGGTTACATCTAGCCGTTCCAACATTAAAAAGATGAGACCTTTCCGTCAATCAAATACTACGCCTAATTTCATGAAGTCTGGGTACCATAGTGTAAACTTCATTAGAACAATTACTATGAAAAGGTTTATAGAAAAGTCAATAAAACTAGGTGACGGTAGTGAGAAAGAGTTATATACCTTAAATATGAACACTAATCGGCATGTCCCAATCCTCATAAATACGTTGGACATTATTTTAAGTGGGGGCAATCTGATATCCGCGTAGGAAGCTCTTGTCGTGTCGAACTCTCAGCCTTCGGGCAGAGAGGAACTCGGACGAGGCTATTTCGAAGGGTAGAGTCTCGTCTTGGGAGGTAGAGAGATACCCGATCTCGCCAATTTTTGCCTGTGTCCACGGTCTTGGATCTCCCCATATTAAATTTGGCCTTGTGGGGAGGCAGGTAAATATCGTAATATGCTGTTTAAGTAGTCAAGCGCAAGCAGTGGTTTACCTAATTCACGCCGCTGACAAGAATTGTATTTTGATGATGTTATAAACTTCGTTTTGTTTACATTATTTACATTATTCGGACTACTGTCCTCATCTTTGTCGCCATATTTATCGCAACGTTTCGTTGGACGCTCCACCTTCTTCAGGTGGTTGGAATGTTGTACTGAACCCTTTATTTCGCTCACCGGGATAGACTGTGCCTTGTTTGATGGATGTCAGTTATCAGTTATCTCCTGTTAATTTCCCTCTGTAAGTTCTCCACTGCCTTAACCGGGTATTGAACTCACACTCTTTGGGTCCTGTCACTCTATCCACTGTGTCATGTGTCCTTGAGGACATCTGTGTATTAATTTCTGGATATTATAAATCTAATATTTTCAGCAACCATTTTTACCAGTGCTCATATTGCAATTTTTGCTGTTATCATTGCATGTTTTTACCAGAGCTCATATTGCAACTATGTTGTTATCATTGCTTTTCTCTGGCACTCCTTATTACTAGTTCCCATATTGTATTTATTTCTATGCTTGGTCGGCTCAGGAGATATTTGTGGCCTAGCATATGTGCTGATTCCTTAAGTTTACGAATTTTCCAATGGTGTTCCTTGTCAATGATCTCAACATGTTCCCACAGAGGGTGGTGATCTCCCTTCTCTCTCCACATGTGGTCAGCCACGCCTGATTATTCTACTTCCACTCGTGTTACAGCTTTCTGGTGTTCTTGAAGCCTTACCTTGAGGGGGCGGCCTGTTTCTCCTTTATTTTCCTTTCCGCAGCTGCACGGGATAGCGTACACACAGTCTTTAGTCATGTTCTCCTCTATGAGGGGGGGGGTCTTACTCGGGAGAGATATCTGTGAAGTGTCGTCAGACATTTGAAGGTTGTCTTGATATTATATGGACCGCAGATCCTTTGTATTTTCTCTGATAACCTCTTCACATAAGGCAGGCTGACTGGTTTCTGAGTATTATTGTCCCCCTTCTCTTGTACCCGCCTATCCCAGTTTTTGGGGGCTGCTGTCATGTACCTAGGGTAGTTGTTACGTTGTAGGGTACTACTTATACTAAACAATTCTTTATCTAACATCTCTGGGTTGCCACTTATGACTTTTGCTCGCTGTTGTAAGCAACGGACGATCCCTTTCTTTATATAGACAGACTTCGTTTTGTTTATTCTTCATTCAGTAACCCTTCCTAGATTGCAACAGAAAATTATATTGACTCACCAGATCGACACGATATATAAAATACAAAAAATGTTGCAGAACACCAGACCAGATGTAGCAGTATTAACCAAAGCAAGCACGAATGGTAGACTTATAAATATGTAAAATAGATTCTGGCGAGTAACATTGTCTAGCACGACAGAATGAATTGACTTTTCTGCAAGAGATATTGAAGCAATACGTTAAGAAGTCATTTTCAAAAAGTATGTCTTCAAATACGTCGCCATATCATAAATAAATGTTCCACTCAAATTGGCATGCACCCGGGGTATACATTAGAATATTTGATTTTTACGGCTTATCAACTCTTTGTGAGTTATTTAAAGCTGAAATATATTTTGGCTTACATGGACTTTTCGTTTCATTTACGAGTGAGCGTAACATTAACACTCTTTTTAGAATCTTATGATTTTTCAGGATACGAGTTTCATTATTTAACTCATAGGGAGGAGATAGCTTCATATTTATGACAAGGGCATTTGTGGGTAAACAAATGTAGTGAGTACTCCGAAAGTACAAGGCAATCATATCGAATCGTATGCATGATGAGACTGAGTATATGTATGGCACATCAAGGGCCAAAAAGACAATGATTGTCAGAATAGTAGGCAAGGAAGCTGTGGAGGGTGGTGATTCCTTAAATTAGTTAAAATAGAAGGTTCATAAAAGAATGACAACAGGTAACAGTGTTATCGAAATTGAATATTTTTGGAAAGGCTTGCTTACCCTTGATCTTAACTCACTAGATCGACGCGATATATAAAATGATTCGAATAATAATAAAATATAATAATAATAATAATCGAAAGCCTAATAATTGCAGCTCAGTACCAAAGCCACGCAATCAGATCCTATCACTGTCACATCATCAAGGATGGAAGTAACCCGAAATGCAGGATTTGCGAATAATAAGATACACTGTCGACCTTATTATCCCGGGGATCTCCGGAACTGGCAAAAAAAAATGAATATACCCAGAGAAACAACAAGGTAGCGACATACGTGCACTGGAAGAATATGCAAGAAGCACAAAATAGAAACCACTGAGAGATGGTATGACCACCAACCAGACACAGTTGCCCAAAATAACGATGTAACTATCCTCTGGGACATGTCAATTCAAAATGACAGAGAAATAAAAGACAACAGACCTGATATGATCATAAAAGACAAGAAATTCAGGAAGTCTGTGCTTATTGACATATCAGTACCATTTTAGAGAACTATAACCATAAAAATAATCGAGAAATTGACAAAATACAAGGACCTGAAAATCGAGATTTAGAAGATGTGGGGAATGAAGACTGAACTCTTGGCCGCGTGAGAAAAGGAATGGATATTTTTACTAGCAGTGTCGGAGGTAACATCAGCATAGAAATTGCACCGAAGATTGCCCTACTAAGAGCATCCCACACACAAAAAAGTGCTATGAATTAAATGACAATTCTCCTATAGGTCGTAAGGACCATAGTTTGATCCCGGCTCTACAGGATACAAAACAGAAAACATAACAGACAAACAATAACAATAATAATAATATGGATTATATGATACACCATACATAGCTCTCATTGATTATCTTTTTGTTTAATTGGGGGCGTTAATGGTTTGTCATGGTGAATAAATAAGACTGCCGTAAATATCCCATTCAGTTGGGACTGCCCATTTCATTTTAATTAGAAATAATAATATTAATTGTTCAATATTTTTATTTCAAGCAGAAACAATAAGATACTTCTTTTTATGTACCATGTCGCCTCAGGACTTTGGCGATCATGGCCCTGTGGTACTTCCTGTCAATTAGCGCTCTTAATAAATTTCTTTCTTGCCTTCAATATGTCCTGTGAGTATCAGATTCTCCAAACCTTTCTTCCTCGTTATGTGCCCGGCAAATTTTGTCTGTTCCTGGTGTTAATTATGTTTTCTTTTTGTTTCCGTTTTTACTAAAACTTCTTCGATGCTCACATTCAGTCCATGATATCCTCAGCATCCTTCTGTATGACCACATTTTTGTTGCTTCAAGTCTTTTTTTCATTTCTGAGGTGATTGGCCAACATTCAATGCCATATACTTGGACAGACGCCACGTAACTGTACCGTACATTTCGTTTCTAATGAATTGTTTCTGTTTATTAATATTCTGCTTAGCTTTTGTAATGGATCTTTGGCTATTCCAGTACACTTTCGGATTTCAGTATCACTTTCCGTCCTCTGTTGATACACCTCCTTATATTTAAATTTTCGCATTTGTATGATTCTGGTATCTCCGATGTGCAACCTCATTTAAGCACAGTACAATATCTTGACTGTGCTCATTCTTAAGTCCATAGGCCCCCTAAAAATACCACATCATATTTTACTGTGAGAGTGTACACGTAGAATAGTAATTATCAGCATGGAAATGTGATTAGCGTGTTGATTAACAAATCTACACTATTGACATTATTCGGAATACCTCATCTTTGTTGCCATATTTATCACAACGTTTGTGCCGTTGTACGCCCTTGCCTTCATCAGGTGGTTGGAATGCCGAACTGAACCCTTTATTTAGATACCCTGGGCTAGTCTGTTCTAGTTTTACGTGCCATGTCTAATGAAAGTCAGTTATCTCCTGTTAATTCAACTCTCCAAGTTCTCCACTGCCTTACATGGTATTGAACTCACAACTCTTTTGATCCTATCACTGGATCTAACCAACGCCTTTATCCACTGCCCAATGTATCCTTAAACGTTGTGATAAATATCGCAACAAAGATGAAGACAGTCCGAATAATATAAATAGTGTGCATAATACCTCATCTCAGAAATATAGAAAAGAAATCTACCTTAGGTCGTTACGTTTGTTTTTGCCCAAATACTTACTGGAAAGTTATGACCAGTTCGGAGTTAATAACTGCATAGACTGGGCTTACTAGTTTGCTTGGCAGCCACTGAAGAAGAATTAAAACTGGGACGTGGGATAAGAAGAAATATCTTCTTACAGAAAGCACGGGACAGCGGGAAGTGTGGTAAGTCTCTTTACGTTAGCATCCAAGTTGACAATGGATACAACCTCATCATCATCTGTCGCCTACCCCACGTTTTGTAGACTGTGCAAAAACGAGTTATTCTTCTCCACAATATTTGATCACTAACAGATGAGTTCAAAGGCTAATGGTCAAATCCAGGCCCTAAGTGGATATTATGAAGCCAGCGTTTTAGCTGTCGACCACTGTTTCTCATGCCAAGTAACTTTCCTTCTAGACATAACTTAGTCAAGCCACGTGTTGATCTTTTTGTTAAGACCATACTGTTTAAGTACTCTTGACTTGATAACTTATCTGATTTGATTAAGCTCGGTGACGTTAAGTAGCTAATTATGACGACTGAGGCGGATATTAGTTATAAGTTTCAGAAACAGCTTCTGGAATATAGCGAGCTTTTGAAGTGATTTTTTCGTCCAGTTAATTACAATCGAGACCATATAACATAACTGGTAGAAAGTAAGAGTCATCTAAGCCTTCAAATGATGAGAAACTTGTTTTGATATTAGCACTTGCTGTTCGTGTTGAAAGCTGTCCAACCCAGAGCGATGAGATCCTGAAAAGCAACCATTCCGTTTCTGTTTGATGATAGCTCGTTAACTTATAAGTAGAGATAAAGAACATAGGAAAATAAAGACCAACGTGACAGGAGAAAATAAAATAAAAACGAGGAATGACAAACGGGAAAACTACAGAATTTTATGGAGAAACAAAAATCCAAATAGAATACATTGCAGATTAAAAATTATGAGACATAGGTGCGCAGAAGAAAGCTGATCCTATAGCATCGCAACATAAACAAGCATCACAACAAACAACACTGGTCGATATTTTTGTCGGTCAAAATGTTGTTGGGCAATGGCACATGTTTCTGGATTATTTTTTTCACGCTTAATCTGAAAATCAAGTTCATTTTGTCCCATAACATCACATTTTTTCATTACAGATAATTTCTATTTTTCTTAAAATAGGCCAAAGTACCCATTTAACAGTGACATTCGAGGGCCAAATACAACCAAACTTAAAGGTTTTTAGGTTAGAATAACTTATCATAAAATAAAACAAAGTATCACAATAACTTAAAGAATGCATCTTCAGCATTTTTAGTTCAAAAAAAAAATTCAGTAAAATATCACACAAAATTAAATTAACTCAAGCATGTGTCATCAGTTTTTGAATCAAAACAAAGAAGATACAAAAAAATGAAAAATACATTCATTCTTGACCATTCAAAGGTCTTCACTTCTTGGAAACGCTACGGTGCTTTTGAAAAGGTTGGTCTCTTTTGATGTTCCAGCACAAATCAGCCATCACGTTAACATCCCATCTGCAAAGTGCCTTGTTGATCCTGCCTATCTAGTGTTTGGCAGCTATTTTAAGCGCTGGTAAAGTAAATTCTAATCTTGATGGTCTCAAGTACACGCGCCTAACACCCTAAAACGCTTTATTTATCGATGTTCTTATGCATGTTATACAGAGGTGACATGACAATATCAGACCTGCGTAAATTCAAATGGTGTGATAAAATCTTATGACTTTTTTCAGGCTGAAAGTGAAGGCTATTAATAAAAAATAAAATCGTTCTTGAATCACTTCTAAAGAGCTTCTTCCATGAAAAGTAGAGAAGAAACATAAATCACAAAGTTTTAACAAGCTGAAAAACATTTTCCAGTGCGATCTTTCTCATAAAAAACAAGCATTTCTAAGTCAGCTTATCTGAACTGAAATAGCTTAGAATTCATTTTTAAAGTTATTTGGATACTTTTTCTTGAATGACAAATAATGTTAACATGAAACGAAATGTTTCAACTATGTCACTCGCATATTTATGCCGTAGCATATCATATGAATTAGGCATTTTGGTCTATTTTAAGCTAACACAGACATTACCTGTACTAAGATAACGTGACATGGTGGCAAGAAATGGACTTGATTTTCAGATTCAGCGTGAAAAAAACAGCCCAGAATCATTTGTCCAATGTCCAACAACATTTGGATCGAAAAAAAATGTCGCCCGGAGCAATTGACTAAAATTAACAAGACATTCTAAAACTGTAGATGCTTGTACACACCAAAGTACTTGAGTAAATAATTGATTTCGATATCTGCCATAATTACTTAATATGTTTTTAGTAGTACTAAAGACCACTTTGCGAAGTCCTTATATTAATGATAAAATGACAAATGTTTCCTGTGAACAGACAGTAATTAAATTAGTTATGACGAAATCACGTTGGAATGTAGGTCGTCTGGAATTTGCGGAAACGCTATCGATGTAACTATGTTGAGAAAACCAATGACAAAAGCATTCGCTACAGAAAAGAAAAAAAATGCAATGTACCTGAATATTAACATTGAAATGAATAATTCAATCCATACAACAGCATATCCAACGTAGACATCCGTAGTAATGGAAATCCATTTTCTAGTTAGTTATTTATGAATTCAGGTCAGAGAATATGCATGTCATTATACCTGGGAAAAAGTAACCTGCTGTTTGAGAGACCATCAACAAATCAAATTATCCCAGGAGATAGAATACTTCTGGCTCTTTCAACGTACTTCTACGTCTCGTAGAAATGGAGATTCTAAATATTTAAATATTATACGGGGTGCGATGGATAAATTGTCGTTATATTACACAAGAATTCAAATAAAACTGACATCTCATTTTAATATGTATTTAACAAAATTACACAAATATATTTAAATACTAAAGAGTAAATTTATTGTATAAAATCGACATTGGATTCAATCAAGGACTCCAAACGACTTCGAAAATTCCTGCAACTCTTCTGGACGATCTTATTATATTAATTTGGTGAATGCTGTCATAATCCTTGCCTTCAGTTCATCTTTGGTGTTACAATGAGCTTTCTTGTTCTCGCTCAACTGCGCCTCACACATAATAATCAAAGTGGGTTGCAGTCTAGGGAAATAGGTGACCAGTTGTAAGGCGTGGCAGAAATTGTCTGAAGCCATGACTGGTTTATCCTGCTTGTATAATATGGTGTAGAGTTCTGTTTCCAAAAATAGGTTCGTCCAGCAGCCACCCACTTGACATAGAGCATTATCCCCTCAAGGCACTTGACTAGGCCTCCGCGCTGCCATCACTATTGATCACTCTAAGCACTTTCGTTAGAGTCATCCAACTCTTTCCGAATCCTCTGCACTGTCTTCAGATTAACACCCAAACACTCTTTTTGGAGTTTCCTGCCCGAATGGTAAGCAGTACTACATGTCGTTACCAAATTTTTGGCGGAGGGAATTGCGTCATGGTGCACTTTTTCAAACAGACGGTGACCAGCTGACCATAGTGTACTGTACATTCGACAAAATCAAAAGCAAACAGGGCGAATGGGAAAAATTAAATACTAAAATGGCGACAATTTATCCTTCGAATCCTAGGGTTTCAATGTGGGTTAATCGCTACTTGTAGAATAGAAATAATTTAAAGAACAAGAAAGTATCCACATTGATAATTGAGACTGATTTAATGACCAAATAATATTACCTTGATCACTGATTTCTCTATCGATAATGAACTTACGCATTCTTGGGATAAAATGTAAAAGATTTTGTTACTACTTAAATCAATTTTCGAGCTTTTTATTTGCACAAATAACAGTTAGAAATGTTAGATATTTAGTCGACTCCTTATTGCTTGCAATATCTGTAGTAATTCTTTTAAAATATTTAGGAGAGTTGTAATGTCAGAGTAATTAAAGTTTTTTTTTTCTTTTCCTTTATACTTGAAAAAAAATCAAATAATTCTTAGGAAAGCAAAAACTCGCAATAAAACCTCCAGTTTATTAAAATTAAATATAATATCCGGGCTAAATTTTGCTCATACTTCAATAACTCATCCTGAAATAACGCTTTTAGGTTAATATTTTGATTTGTTCTCAGTTCTTGATATTGAAACCATATCTATTTTCTCTTTACTCATTATCTATACTACATTTGTTATATCTATTCTGTACACAGAAGTGATGTGTCCTGGTTATGATGATAAACAACATCCTGAATTGAATCTAGCTAGATTTGTTGTATCTGCTCAGTGCTGTAAAGTATTTAAACGGTATATTTTATAAGGAATTATTGATATTGTTACAATAAGGCTAACTGATGAATTTGCTGTCCTCATGTTACAAATGTGGCGCATTAAATTATCATTGAGCTATGATAGGAATGTCTTCTACAACAGGCCAATCATATAGTCTTTTTTTTATGATGCATGGTCTGCGATTCCAAAAGTTTTAACTAATAGATAAATTTCTGGAATTCATAGCATAAAATGTAAAAGACTTTCTTCATGATAAACTACACACATTTAATGAAAGGTAGTGTGAGATCGGATGAAGCGAAACAAATAACAATAAAAGCGATTCTCAACAATACTAGTTAATTTGCAGTAAATGACTATTCATAGATGACATCGAGGAAAGACGGTTTCATTTTTTATTCGTTTTATATTATAAGAGAGAAAACGACTTGGTAGCTTCGATTGAACGAGATATCGCGAGGAGGAACCTCAAGAGAACGCATGCTGATCTTTGACTTAGTCTCCATCCACGTGTGGTCTAAGCTTATCTATCGAACTTTGGTGCGAGAATCCTATACAAGCTTCAATCTTCGTGCGGCCCTCTGACATCATCGCGCTGTTTTTGTTTTATATCCGAAACTTAAGCAAATGCAATCCATCACTCTCAGACCGCCATTCCCGCGATGTATTCTCACATATCTCTAACCATCCTGACCCAACCTCCGCATTCTGCAACATTATTTTCTCTGTGATATACATGTCATATGCATTTTAGTTGTTGCTTTCGTTGAAGGTTTTCAATAGACATGATTTCTATAATTTGTTAAAGTTCTGTCTTTGTTGTTCTGTGGTGCCAGTCCACAAGGTTTGATGAAGGATGGTCCTCTCTAAAACCTACTGAATTGATTCGCTGGAACTCATTTTTTAATCTATTTACTAAGAATGCGGCTGGCATAAGCTGACAGATTAGATATCTCAGATTTATATATTTCTAAACGTGGTTGAGACCATGCCTGATATTCATATGAAAGTCTCTACCTGACGAGTCTATTTTAGAAAACGACTCGAGTTTTAAGTTAATATTTTGATTTGTTCTCAGTTCTTGATAGTGAAACCATATCAATGTTCTCTTTACTCATTATCTATACTACATTTGTTATATCTGTTCTGTACACAGAAGTGATGCGTCCTGGGTAAGACAAAAAATACATCTGCGTCCTGGGTAAGACAATAAACTACGTCCAACAGCAAGGCCTCTGTTAATACTTTTTTGAAAAAATAATGTTGCCAGCTGTACATTTTCGGAAAAAAATAATATTACAGGTTATATGTTTTTGACCAATAATAATATTACCAGCTATATGTTTTTTGAGAAAAAATTTTAACAGAAATGGATTTTTGACGAAACAAAAATATTACCAGGAAAAAAAAAAGTTGTCGGCATTAAATGATCCATTGAGGTTGATGTGCCGTAAAACAAACCAAACCAAACTAAACAGAAGTGACTGTGTTGTTTAGCATTTATTAATACTACGTAAAATAGCAGAAGTTAAGTATGTAAGGGTATGAAAAGAAAAGAAATCAGAAGGTAATTAGACAGAATTACTTTGTTTCGAAAAGTTCATTTGTTGACTATAAATGAATGTGTAATGTTGTATACATTAATTTCTTATTCTTATTAATAACTGCATTGTTTCTTTCGAGGTAAACTGATATGTGACTATTCACAGAAGTTTTCAAAGTAAATATCTACTTCTCTTGAAAATGGACAGAATTTGGCACCCTGGTGTTATCAACTACCTGCCGAAAACGGTTTCATACTGAAGGACATTCATGCTGACATGGTTGTTACATTAGGGGATGTCGCTGCAGCATTATCAACAGTGTAAAGTTTGCAGCTGAATTTAGGAGTGTAAGTGAGAGTCTTGAAGATGACCGAATGTCTGGAGATTATTCAACTGATACCAGCGAGAAAAAAAAAACAAAACAAAAAAAACATTGATCGTCTTCACTATATGCTGGTGGGTGAGAGGCGTTTGACGATAAATTAAACTGACTATAAATTAAAGAAATTAAATTGACTATAAACTCAATAAATTAAATTAATGCTAGCAGCGTAGAACGTGAGAGATTTAAGAATATTTTGCACAATGATGTTGGCATGGTGCAGGTTTCTGCTCGGAGACGTCTACTAACACCTGATCAAAATTTCATCAGCCTGATCATATCACAGAAAAATATGACATTGTTCGGGGCAGATACATCTATTTTCTTTGAATGTTTCCTGACCCAGGATGACTTTTGCGTTCATCCGTTTGAGCCAGAAGAAATGAGGCAATACATGTAGTAGAAACACCTTCCCTTACATGCTCCAAAAATGCTAAAGTCGTTTCTTCTGCAGGGAAGTTGATGGACTAAGAATTTTAGGATGCAAATGGCATTGAGTTTATTGAATATCTTTAAAACGATCAGACCATCATTGGAGGGTACTATGCCAAATTGCTGGGACAGTTACAAAGGACTATCAAAATCAATCACCCAGGAGAACTGCCGAAAGTGTATTGTTTCATCAGGACAATACCCCAGCACATAATGTTCAATGGCTGCTATCTGTGACACGACTGCGTATCATCTGTTCCCCAACATAAAGAAAACACTCTTGGCGGAGAACCTGTAGTGCTGTGATGATGAAGTCATATCTGCTATTGAAGATTTTTCTTGACCAACAGGATTTTTTTCACATTCCATAAGTCCATAAGAGAATCTTGGTCAGCTTATTAAATTTCCCCCCACTCCTAGCAAAGTAGAAAAGTGAAAAGGATAAAAGAAGATATTTTTTTATAGAAATAGAACAGTTGAAAAATAGCTAATCTCTATTGCAGACGCTCGCTCAGTCACATTTTGCGTTTGTTCAACACCCACAAGGCCCAGCAGTGGCTTATACTGCAACTATGCTGAGTAGACGTTAACTACAGATTCTGACAGAGAAGCGTGTTAATTAGCGTGATCAACAATCTGTACAAAGCCAGCACGCTTAAACCCTCGATCACGATGACCTTAGACTTCGTGCTAGCACCACGAAGAACGAATCCCAAGGGTTCAATGTACCAGATTTCACTCACAAGCCATGGTTTAAACCGTGGTATAGTTTTCAGGCATTTTCAAAGCTGCCGCACGGTGGGATCGCCTCAAGAGGTCACCTTCCTGACAAGGATCGACCATAGTGAGATTCAAACACGGGGATCATGATCAGAAAAACCAGCGTTCTATCCACTCGGCCACGTGCCCAAGAAAGATAGTGCAAATGTAAAATATGTAGGTATAAACGTAACTTTTATAAAGATATCACGTATAATGTGTCATATTAAAAAAGTAAGTCCTTTGTGCAAGTCATAGTTTTGAAACTATTAATCTCCAGCGGCATTATTGACATTTTGTGGGTTGAGCAGGGACGTCAGCAGAAGACAATCACAGGAAGTCGCAGGTGTCGGTACCGAATTTGATATAATGAAAGTGGAAGTACACGTCACCTTCAAAGCAAGTTTCATCATTTACACTGGGGAACCGCTGGTGCATACGAAGCCGTAACACAAGTTTATAACATAGGAACGACTTGAACTTTAAGAAGTTAAATATTTTTTTACGACACCTAGTATATTGTCATTATATTATATATATATATATATATATATATATATATATAGATATATAGATATATATGTATATATCATCTACACATGATACGTCTTCTGATTTTTTTGTTCAAATTATTCGTCAGCTGCTAAAATAAATTTTGATAGGGCGTATAATAATAATAATAATAATAATAATAATAATAATAATAATAATGAAGAAGTAGAAGATTAAGAAGAAGAGGAAGAAGAAACTATGTGAAATGTGTGCAATCTTTTTGGCATGTACTTTTTTTTTAAATGATCACTGGAAAATATTAAAATGACAATTGTGATCTTAGGATAATGATTTGGACCCCAGAGAAAATCTTTATACAACAGAAATCAAAGGAAATAATAAAATAATAATAACAACAGCAATAATAACAATGCTTAATCATAATCAACAAAAGTATATATGTATATATGACATTTTTTTTTTATGTTTATATATTCTTTTTATAAAAATGTCTTAAAATAATAACAACAAAGATGAGGAGAATAGTTCAAATATAAATAATGATATTATCACATCCCAGAAATTTGGACAAAAAAATGCAGTCATAAATTTATGAATACAAATAACTTATTTTCTTGTAACAGTAAACTCGAATAAACCAATATCTATCTATCTATCTATCTATCTATCTATATATATATATATATATATATATATATATATATATATATATATCTCATAATAAACCAAAACAAAAATTAACTCATCTACAAAACAGATTTTCTACAGTAAACTAAGAAGTATAAAAAAGACTCTTGTTAATAATAACTTCCTTAATTATATTGCTGACTAACAAATAAGATGTTCTATTAGAAATGTCAATATAAAGCAAAGAGAATATAATACTTCCTCAAATAATCATAAACGTATTAATCTTTTATATCGCAATGAAATACATTCTAGTTATAAACAGGACGAAAATATCCTAAAAATCTAATAAATAATAATATATCCTAGATAATATAAAAATAATTATATAGTATACTAAATTCAATATATGCAATTTAATCATTCGAAATGACTCCTCCCCCCAAATAACAATATTGCAATTATGTGGCACCATTTACCGAGGCAGAAAAAGAAAAGAAAGAAAAGAAGGCAAAAGAGAGGCGAGACCCAAAACGTGGATGATAATCAGAACACCACGGCTAAGAGACAATGGATAAAGGATATTTTGATAAGTAACAAATGGCGAAAGAGTGTCATTACAATGACAGAGAAATTCTGAGTGGATAATGGAATCGGGTGTGTTTTGGCGACGGCTATCTGGGATGCGTAAACAAACTGCTGGTACGGGAAGGAATCTGATTATCAACCACAGACCGACTGGCCAAAGAAAAATCCAAATGAAAATGTTATTTCGATAAGTGACGAAAAACAGGTGGACTAAAGGGCTTTGGATAGATATGAAAAATTAATTGTGTCAAAAGACGCACACGATGTGTCCACTGACCGATTTCTTTCGACGGAACATCTTTAGCCTGCGATAATAAAATTATCTTATCAGAAATATGTACCGAAAGGAAATGAATGGGAACTTAGAAATGTTTCTTTTCGGGGCGACGTCTGGCCCTGTTAAAAAGACCACCCATTCTGAGAATTAGCGATAAGATGACTGACGAAGCCCAGTTGAAGAACAAGAGTTATGACCACCGTCGTTCGTATTGTCCTGTTTGCGGCTAGAGAAAATGATAACTGCGATTAAGAGGAAGAAAAGGAAAAGAAAAGATTATTTTTTTTTCCTGAAACAAAGCCTCGGATTCGTCCACGCCCGACTAAGATACCATTGGTCGAGTGGTGATCACGTGACGCACGAAGGAGGCTGTCGCCGCCCATCCAGAGGATAGGTATGAGAAGCTGCTACGAAGAAGTGGGGAGGGCAGCTCACGCCCCTCTGAAGTATGGTGAGAAGGTGGGAGTAAGAAAAGGCTCCCAAAAATGGAAAAGAGTGGAAAATTCCAAACCAGAAATAAAATAGGTGGATATGTATTTAGAATTATCGAGGAACCCCCGACGCCGAAAAACACACCCCGGCTTTGGTCGGCGTCCATATAAGCGAAGTCGCAGCGAGCAGAAATCAGTTTCAGTGGAGTTGCAGTTTCAGTTCAAGTTAAGTTGGTTCCGCCTCGCATTTTCTTTTCTTTTATGCATATTTGTGTGGTGTTACCCCCGTTGAACCCGATTTGCATTACGGCCCCAACTACTGATTGATCTCGTCTGCCTAAGATCAATTCACAACGTGGGTAGGCAGACTGGAGATCAATGCAGTTACTTTGGTAACCAGGCGTTGGAAGCGAGTTGGGAACGACGAGGCTGATATCAAATCTAACCAGATCCCATCCGAATCACCAAAAGGTTAGAACGTCACATTTGGGTGCCGCGACCGATACCAAGCCAGTTGGTCGTCACAGGACGAGACAACACGACTGACGCGACAGGCGGACGTCACGTTTGGAGCAGCGACACCCGAACGGAGCAGCGAGGAGCGATCAGCTGGCGCAGCGGCGAGGACGTCACATTTGGTGCCGTGGTAGACCAGGGGACGACGTCACAGTTATCAGATATTTTATATAAATTTAAATGTTCCTTGAGAGATAATATCTCCAAAAGAAAAATAATATTTAAATAAGTTTTTCGTGGTACAGAATTTAATAATAGATAGGAAAAGATAATAAGGAGGCATTTTTAAAAGCAAAGGCTAAAATAAAAACAACCGGTTTCGTCCCAGGACTTATCAAGTTATTTATTCTGGGAATTTAAAAGCGTGTAAATTAATTTTAATTAACGAATGCAATTAAATGGGTGAAAAAAAAATATGAATTTCAAGAGACTAGAGTCCAATAATATTCAGCCCCAGCAAGCATTCCCTCTGTTTATAAAGGGAAGTCTCACGAGATCTGATATACAAGGACTCCAGGACCTTGAGATGAAATGTGGAGTAGGACCTAGATAAAATTATAAATCGGTCACCACTAAAATTTTCCACATATTCCCTTCTATTTATTAAATGTTCAGCAATAGCAGAACCAGAACTGTTAGTCAGTTGGCTATAAATAATATATATATATATATATATATATATATATATATATATATATATATATATATATATATATACTGGGTACACCACTATTAATAAGTTTAGTTATCATATGAATGATGCATCTAACATCTCTTGACATTTACAACGGTATGTCTGTCCACATTCTTAATTCAGCAAAATTCTCGTTGAAAATACATCTATACTTTTTACAGGAAATTAATAAATATAAACTAAACATTCTTGAAGTTACCTATATTAAAAAATTGAAACTAACACTTAATAAAATTAATTCTGAATAACGCACAAAGATTTTAAAATATTTAGAGTAGAGAATTTAAAACATTTATTTTATAGATACTAGCTTTAAATAGTTTTTTTTTTTTTAAATAATTAGATATTATATATAACTTTGTTACCTACCTGGACGTTACTGTACGTATATGTTTACATCATAAAATTTTCAAAATTGTGCAGTGCATAAGTTTAGCGCTTTTCACATCACAATTTAAAAAAAATCCGTTAAACAAAAGCAAGACATGAACAAAAACATGGCCCTGAAGATAACATTGTGCTAACATCGACAAGACTCAGAAATAAAATAGATATACATCAACATGTTAATTTTCTTTCTTCCTAAAGTAAGGATATTAAGAAACCCGTCTGTAAATATGAGAGGATCCTGTTATGAATATGTAGACAAAACTTGTCTAAATTCTTTAATGAGATATGTCTCATTGAAAACATGCTGCCAAAATAAAAAGAAAGAACCGTCAAATTTACTATCCACATTTTTTAGCATTTATTTTTAAAACCAGTGCCCGATACACAATAGAGCATAATATCATAATATTATTATTTGAAAATATATTTATCGCCACACAGAATTTACGATGTTTCGGAAATAAAAACATGAAATTAAAGTTTTTGTACCATTCTCAAGTGATGATGGATACCATTCGAAAAAGAATGATTTACTTTTTTAAGCTAAATATTATTATATAGTTAAGTTTTAGTGAGGAGGGATTACAAAATTTTAAAAGCGTGTTGCCATATTTGACGAATCAGGACACAAGACTAATTTAACATGGAAAATTGTAAATATAGGCTAAGTGTTATAGTGGGTTTGTAATTTCTGCCTGTCGATACTGGCTTCCTTATATGATGACGTGCCATCTTGTCTGTTATTTTTAGGGCATACATAAGATACACCACAATATATTTGCATTTTTATTTACTTTTTTTCATAAAATTAATTTGGATTGTCTTAAAGGGATTCTCATATGATATGATTCTCATATATATATATACACACACACATATATATATATATATATATATATATATATATATATATATATATATATATATATATATATATATATATATATATATTTAGTCCATCACTCAATACTGAGTAATGGCAATTATGAACTCGACCACAACATACTGACCGCGTTTAAAAAATTAAAATAAGCATTCCCATCACTGTAGATACACATATTCTGTTATTCTGTTATTTTTTTTTTAAATGGGTAATGGCTAATAGAATAATCGAAAAGTTTCGTATATATATATAAATATATATATATAGATAGAACACTTGGAATATTTTTTTACACATTTATGGCCAGAAAAGAACAATTATAAGAACAGAGGAAAAAATTATTAAAAAGCCTAATGGAGGTACGTCATTAGCCATCTTTAATGAAACTGTATATATAGTTATAAACAGAATAAAAAACAAACATCTTCTATAATAGCTAAGAGAATAACCGAAAGCCAAATAATTCAGAACATATGTAAAGTTTGGGATTTTTATATCTAATAATATTTAGTTAACGATAGACATTGAATGTAAGATAGAAAAAATAAATAAAAATCCCTCTTACTCAGAGTCTCCAAGTTGAATGAGACATGTATGAAAAATCTAGCTTCCGAGGATTGCAAGCATCATTAACTTGCACAAAATGCGATTGTTCATCTCGCAAACTCTTGTTTTTTTTTTAACTACAGAAACAGTAGTAAATAAACGTGATGAAGTTGTACTTCAGCACTTTGAAAAATAAAAAAGAGTAGAATTTTCAATAGGATTTTTTTCCAATTGATGAACGTCAACTAAAAATACTCTCATTTATTAGCCAACTGATTGGAAACCTATTACCTCATCTTTCTTACCCTAATATGCTGAAGGAGAAAAAACAAACTATTGTCTTCATCTCTCTAGCTATCAACGAGTTTAAAATTAATTCCACCTGTCCCCAATTTGACGCGAGCTCGTTGGCAGTTTGGAATTTGAGAGCGTATGTACGTATATACTAAACACTTGAATTTCACCTATGTATATACGATTATGTATGGTGAAGTGGTAATTTCTGAAATGTTCGGTTAGTAGAGGTTTATATTATCTGCTTACGTAGATATCAATTAGAATCCTAAGAAAGTAATTGCTGATTGCATCCTGCTCATTGCAACTGGGTGCTAGAACAGAGACTAGAAGGGATCGCAGGGAGACAAAAGTTTTATAATTACAAAGGATAAAATTTGGGGCAAGGCATGATCTTCTATGTCCCGGGAGAAGTAGACACAAAAAATATAGCTCTTGATAATGCCAGAGGCTTAATCGGCGGGGAGCTTATCCACAGGTTCGATCCGTAATAGAAAATATTATAAATCAATATATATATATATATATATATATATATATATATATATATATATATATATATATATATATATATATATATATATATATATATATATATATATATATATATATATATATAAAAAGAAATATAGTCTTAAGGTGTGCTATATTTATGGAATAAAGTGCTCAATATCAGAGATAGAGCGTGTGTAAATATAAAAGTGAACATAGAAGTCAACACTTAGAGGCGACAGTCTGTTTTCATGCTATATGCAATCGTGGCCTGACGATTGCATATAGCATGAAACAGACTGTCGCCTCTAATGTTGACTTTCATTTATATATATATATATATATATAAACGTATATATATATATATATATATATATATATATATATATATATATATATATTTTTTAAAGCTTTTACATACGGACAAACAAGTGCTCACGACAAAGATGAGTTTTGGTTTTCGATGCGAATGCTTCTCGACAGGTGGGGATTAATGATAGTAAAACCATCTTTGTTCCCCACCTGTCGAGATGCATACGCATCGAAACAAAATTACATCTTTCTCATGAAAACTTGTTTGTCCATATGTAACATGTTACTAATACATAACTGTTGCTCTATCTTGGTATCGAGTCCTCTTTTAAATTAATGCTATAAACGTTTAAATTTTTATTCTTTTCGCTCTCATTACATTTGAATACATAGATACATAAGGAACAGTGAGAGTTAATTAGTATGAACAGAGTATGAAAGATAATGATTTATAGATAGATAGATAGATAGATAGATAGATAGATAGATACTAGTGCGCTACTCTTGGTATTCATCTGTCTTTTAAATTAATGCCATGAACATTTGAATTTATATTTTCTTTCTCATTATTTTTGTATACATAGATAGATAGATAGATAAATAGTATGACCAGAATAAGAAATATAATGAACAGAGAGAGACAGACAGACAGATAGATATATTGATAGATAGATAGATAGATAGATAGATAGATAGATAGATAGATAAATAAAATGGACTTTCTCATTATTTTTGTATACATAGATAAATAATAAATAGAACAGAATAAGAAATATAATGAACATGCAGACAGACAGATAGATAGATTGATAGATAGATAGATAGATAGATAGATAGATAGATAGATAAAATGGACAGAGATAGATAAATAATATGAACAGAGTAAGAAAGATAACGAACATGCTCAGATAGATAGATAGATAGATAGATAGATAGATAGATAATGAATATACTGAGATAGATAAATATAGTTGTGCTCTACTCTTGGTATCGAGACCTCTTTTAAATTACTGCGATGAACGTTTGAATGTATATTCTTTTCGTTCCTGTGACATTTCAATATTTTTTATATGTATATATGTATTTGCTTGGAGTTATTATAGATTATTCCGTAATCGTCTTCTTCTTCTTCTTTAGCCAGTATCACTTCAGAATAAGAGCAGTCAAGGCTTTCCACAACTTCCTATCTTTTGTAGCTCTTAGTATTTCTTACACTTCGCCAGCCTTCCCTCTCTCTGTCCCACAATCAATTAACACACGATTGTTAGGTAGTTTACACTGTGCTTCCATCTTTCATTTAATATATCATGTGAGTGGTAAATACTTACATTACAGGAAGAATTTATAGACTGAATCATTTTTTCTTATCAAATCGCGAAATGAAAATTCTCTGAAATGGCCAGTCTTGTAGATCTTTTTGCATAGGTGCAGGTATTCTACAGTTCTCTTTCCTTGAACCGACCGCCATTGTTTCTAGTTTCCATAAAGGACTGTCCTCGTAACATCAGTTCCCTAGCTCTTATCTATGCTGATGGCAACTATTTACTGCTGTCTTAATAACAAGTTCATTCAGGTCGATAATGACAAATTGGCAGCTGATCTCAAAAATGACCTACAATCTGTTGTTAAATGGAGCAAGGATTGGTTTATTAATTTTAATGCAACAAAAACAAAACTGATTTCATTTAAAAATCTGAAAGAACCTTTTTACCTCTCATCTGCTTTGCTGATGCTAAGCTCCAGAAGAGTCACTTATTACGCCATAACGGACTAGCTATTTCAGTTAAAATGAATTGAAAAGATTATATTGAATCAATTGCTCTATCTCCAGCTAAGAAAGTTGGTTCAATATGTCGTGCTAGACAATTTTACTCGGCATAATCTATCTGACATATATAAAAAGTCTTTCATTCTTCCTTGCTTTGAATATTGATGCCACATATGGTCTGGTACCCTTGCTATATATGTAGAAATTATTGGTAAAGGAAGAATCTGCAATGTTATTGGTCCTAACCGAGCATCTCGGCTTCAGTATCTTTTCGAGCTCCTTAATGTAGCATCTCTGTGTCTTTTCTATAAATACCTTTATGGTAAGTGTTCTGATGAATTTTACCCTACGTTACCTAGATATTTTGAATATAAGTACAGTACTAGGTTATTGGTAAGATCTCATCAAATTACAGCTGAAATTGATAGATGCAACTGTAAGTTCTATGCTAACAGTTTCTTCTATCACACGTCTCTTTTGTGGAACTCTTTTTCGGCTTCTTGCTTCCCACTCAATTTAGATCTTTAAGAATTTAAATACAATGTTAATCGTTATATTCAGTCTTCCTAATTCTTTTTTATTATTATTATTCTCTCTCCATAATACGTTTCTGTTTTTCATATTCTCTTACACTAGGCAACCTTTTGCGTGCTAGTAGCTTTATTGCCTTACTTGGAGTGAAATGGTTAGGAAGAATTAATTCATGGATTAAAAAGACAGCCAAGAATAGCTGAATCACAGTGTCTTGATGAAATGTATTGACAGTGGATACTTAGCTGCTTTGTAACAAGCCTTACATATGTGATCTATAGCCAGCTACGTGTGCCACACTACAGAAGACCCACTGTGTCATCTTTGTGAAGAGAATGTAATGAGTTGCTGTAAATGAGTGCACAGAAGGAGTACAGATACGCCATGGTCGAGTATTCCTTTAATATGCACTGACATTTTTGCAAAAAATATGCTTAGAACGTGTCCTAAAAATGGTGTTACGACATTCAAATAGATAGAGATTGAACCCGAAATGCCATATAGAGTCGCGCGCAATACAACTGAAAATTGAATACATAATAATTGATGTGACCATATTTGCTGACTACAGCATGAATGCAAAACAAATGGAAATGATCATAAGCTACTCAGAAGTGAGGGTTGAGATTGCTAGATTGTGAACAAACATAGCTGGAGAATAAATGTTAAAACCTTCTCGCTAGTAATTGGTGCACTCTGCTCTTTACATATTTTCCTTGATATTGAAGACATCTACACAACAACAATGCCATTATACAGACATAATACGCATATATAAAATAAACATCTAAATAAATAAGAATATCAGAGACCGCAAAGATAAAATATGTCTCTTTGTTGACATAGCTAATGGAAAAGGAACAGAAAACAAGACAGTAAAAAATGTGTTGGAGGTTCTATTGCCAAAATAAGATATTCCAAAAAGACCTTAAGAAATTTTATAGTGAAATTGAAAAAGCGGTTATACATATGAAAAAAACAGCATCTGCTGATAAAGTTTAGAAATTTTAGAAGATTATTTGGAGCTGTCCAAAGAAATATAACCCAAATGCATAGTGGATCTAATGAAAAAAGAGCGAATGATGGATAAACCGCTATAAAAATGGGAAAATATTACCAAAACTAATATGCAATCTCTAACGAAATCCCAAATATAGAATTGGTTATATCATCTGCGATCAAACAACAAAACTCTTGTACAGAATTTATCAATGTTTATTAGTAATCTCAATGAAGTCCCAGAATTTCTCTAGAGAAAAACGTGTGAAAAAGATGATCCGAAAGATTATAAGCCAATACCATATACGTTCACCACGTACAAATTGCTCACGTCTGTCCTGACGAAGTTTACTTATTATTTTCTCTAAGATAATAACATTCTACTTCTGGAACATAAGGGATGCAGGAGAGTTTCATATGATTTTAAAAGATCAACTATTGATAAACAAAATTAACCTGGGAAACTACAGAAAACCAGGTCGAAATCTCAGTACAGCATAGACAGACTACCGTAAAGACATAGTGCGCCAAAATTCTGGATTATTAAGATTTTGGAAATGTACAAACTCTCTTCGTTATTAGTAAAGTTACTTAGACACAGCAGGAGAATGTGGAAAACCACATCATACCTAAATCACACTAGAGGAACTGCCATCCAGAATCGCCTGAATATCCGACGACGATTCTTTGAAGGAGGCTCCCTGTCACCTCTTTTGTTTTTTCTCTCCTTAATTCTCCTTAAGCATTGACAATATGATAATAGCTGTGGATACAAATTAAACAAAATTCTTCAACCAGATATTCTATATGGATGATCTCAAACTTTTAGACAAAAATGACAGCGATTTGAAGAGTATCCTCAATAATGTATAATGCTTCATAGATATGGACTTCGAAATAAAAGGACAAAATAAAATTTAAGAAAAGGAGAATTACTAGAAACACTCATTAGCTCTAGATTTTGCGACAAAGACGAGGGAAATGGAACAAGACGAAGGCTATAGGTACCTAAGAATTAGCGAAAGTGATGGAATACATCATACCTAAATGAAAGAAAAAGAAAGGAATATTACAGATCTGTGCCTCTGGCACTATATACTGAACTGAATTCTAAAAAAAAAAAAAACAGAATATCAGTAATAAACACATTGGCTGTCCCTGTAGTGCAATAGTTTAAACACCCTTTACTGTACCGTAGATGATATTAAGCGAATGGACGCCAATATGAGAAAGCTTCTCATTTGCCATCACATGCATCCTCCCAAGGTTGATGTTGATTGTCTCTATCTACCCAGATCTGAAGGGGGCAGAGGATTAGTTCAACTAGAACTGTCTGACAAAACTACAACAATTGGCCTTCATCAATGATACCTGGAAACTACAGAAGACTGAGTGATGACCTGTGTCAAATAACGCGAAAAACTTTATTCAATAATAAAGGCAGGACAAGATCAAAATGGGGTTTCAAGTGGGTGAAGAAATGCAACCTTAAAAAATGAAGCAAAGGCAAATGCAATCGACAAGATACAGAAACGATGGCAGGATAAACCTCTTCACGATCAATATTCTGTCGTAAGCAACAAGCTGATATAGACAGACGCCATAGCCGAAAGTGGCGAGGGAGAAAAGCTGAAACTGATGGTTTTATATTTTCCTGCACAGGAAAAATGCTATCAATTTGCGTGGTATTTGCAGCCACTGAATATAAACCCGGCACGAGAGAGGTGCCAATATCTGCATTGGAATATGCCAATTTACGGAAAAGAAACTGCAAGTAATATGCATGGACACCATCCAAACAAAGTTACGGATATAGGTACTGTAAGAATTTTACAGAACTTTACAATAAACACAGACAGAACAATCAAAGAGAATTCCGAATATATTGTTCTCAGAAACCGAAAAGAAAAGAAAAATGTGTCTTGCTATTAACATGGTGGTCGCTGCAGACTGCATCTTTGAAGATCTTCAAAAAACTATCAAAATTGAAGGACCTTTAAATCGAAATCTGACAAATGTGGCACATGAGGATAGCAACCGCTCCAATTGTAGTTGGAACCCTCAGATTGATTGGAAAAGATTCATTGAAGTGATTCCTGGTAGACGATGCCTTAAAGAAATACAAAAGACTGTAACACACCTTACAAAGTGCTTTATCTATGGAAAATATGGGTGATCTCAGTTTGTATTTTCTGTCTATTTTTCCTCAAAAAGTGCTCACTGAGAATGTCATTATGTCTTTTCTGAACTTAGGTTTCTGGTTGGGACCCGGAAAGAAATGAGTACACACCAGAAATCAAATATAATAATAATAATAATATATATTTTTTTTTTGTCAGTGGAAAGTGTCATGGCGCCATTTCTAACCTTAGGTCCCTGGGCGGGACCCGGAAAGAAATGTGTAAACGCCAGAAATCAAAGAAAATAAAAATGATAATAATAATAATCATTATCATGATAAAGACAATAATAACAATAAATTTTGTTCGATAAATATATATTTAGAAGGAAAATTATTTCTAACCAAAGAAAGCAATTTATTTCCAAATAGAAATTTTCTATCGGTTAGAAAAAAGTGTATGAAACATTATGAAATATTAAGAATGCATGGTTGCTTTTCAGTTTGTTTTTTTTTTTTTTTTTTTGTTTTTTTCATTGATGGTGACTCGCAGTTTTCTTAAACTCATGTAGAATTAGACAAATATTTCTTATCCTTGTAGCACAATTATGAAAATGTATTCGGAAAATACGATGTTTAATATTTACAGAAGTGAATCTGTTAGGTTGAACTCGCAATATGCAGTTGGCTATGTGTATGGGTGTTTGAATGTTCTCCGTGGTCAATTTTCTAAAAAAGTGTGTTTGAATCTATAAAAACCTCACCCCTCTTATCACTTGATTTCAGTGGGTCGTCTTTTAAAATGAAAGCTTGGTTCCATGAAATTCGAAATCGAAATGAGAGTTTTATCTATCTATATATATATATATATATATATATATATATATATATATATATATGTGTGTGTGTGTGTGTGTGTGTATAAAGAGAGAGAGATATTTAGATAATAAAATATATTTTTAACTTATTCTATATATATATATATATATATATATATGTGTGTGTGTGTATATATATAAAGAGAGAGATATTTAGATAATAAAAATATATTTTAACTTATATATATATATATATATATATATATATATATATATATATATATATATATATATATTAATAATAGAGCGTGTGTAAATACAAGATTTGTTACTGCGGCCCCATCCTGTTCAATAAGCCAACAGAGTAAACCGTAAATGACTGTAATTGTTACATATTATGTCCTATTGACCATCCATCACATATAAATAAACGAGCTATTATCCATCACATATCGCCAGAAGATTGCGTCTAATATGAAACAGATGGTCAGCAGTCGGCATGGAACTCAGTGCCCATTATTATATATATATATATATATATATATATATATGTAAGTAAAATGTTATAGTCGTTCCAACGAGAGAGAAATTTATATTTTATAAAAGAGAGAAACCACAAACGTTTTTTAGTTAAATATGGATTTGTTTTAGTGCATATATATATATATATATATATATATATATATATATATATATATATATATATATATATATAAAAAAAAGAACAGTAAGATATAAAATCCGGTGTTCTTATAGATATTTTTATTTTTACAAAATAGTGCTCAATGTAAATTTACAGAGCATTAATATTATAAATTAATTGATTTAAAATATGGTTATTTTCGCTACACAGTTCCAACCATGTTTCAAAAATAGAAGCTAAAAACCCCTAATTTAATTTTGCAATTAAATTAAAACATTAAAAAAGTTACTCCAAAATTCGCTTGAAGATGAAATGGAACTCATGCTTTTAATTTAATTGCAAAATTAAATTAGGGGTTTAGCTTCTATTTTTGAAACATGGTTGGAACTGTAGCGAAAAATAACCATATTTTAAATCAATTAATTAATTTATATATATATATATATATATATATATATATATATATATATATATATATATATTATGCTTTATATTTCTGCTACACGTGTTACGGTCTTGGGATATTCTTCAGACAAATAAAACTAATACATTTTTAAAAGGAATAAGTTTTCCTTATGTTGTTTTAATGACTCATTGTTGGTTTTCAGTATTTGTTAGTGAGCCTTGAACTCCTTTCTGGACATTGGCAAAAAGAAATTGCTCTATAAATATAAGCGTCTTATATGCGACTATATACGATAGATAGATAGATAGATAGAGATAGATAGATAGATAGATAGAAAAATGTTCTATACATGTAAAATATTTCTGTATTTTTTTCCTTCAAGTTTTGGAAGGTGGATAATGTGGAGTTATAAGCAAGTGAATAATAAAAACAGTGATAAAATTATAAAAAAAAGAAGACAAAAATGAATTAAAGTGGCCAAACTTTAATCCGAAAAAAATATATAAAAAAATTGAAATAGAAATGCGCTTGTATACACGCATCAACGTAAGCTTTCTGATGAAGTCCTAAAGGCCAAAACGCGATAATATATATATATATCTAATTTATCCTTATTTTACTATGCACACACAGACATACACAAATATATAGACTCATATGTCAGAGTGTGTGTTTATTTAGATGTTAATTAATCATACAAGTCCTCATGCAGGAAGCCCCATCTAATTTACTTGAAAAATTTTTTGATGTAATTCAAGCTGACATCTTGGTTTCAATCATTTTTCAACCGCCCTAACGAACCTACTCTGGGCCTTTGCTAAATATTCATGTTTAATTGCGTTGATGAGCATTGCTATTTGTTACCTGAAGCTCGGTCTCATCAATTATAAACAGTTATCAGCTTATGAGGATTTAACTGTCTGTTCTATGCTGTTTATCTCCAACTTCTTTTTCCGGATTCTTGCTTTCAAGTCATCTACAATCTACAGAAGTATAAATGGAGTATCAATCTTTATTTTGCTTCTCCTTGAATCGTGTTTTTGTATGGTCCTTTTTCTTCATTAACGTTTTCTCCTTCCTTCATTCTACTCTCTTTCATCATCAGTAGCCTTTTGCGTCTTAGTGGATACATCGCCTTGCTTGGGGTGAATTGATTTAAAAAAAAAAAACTTTTTATGTTAACGGACTTAACACTTTGCAGACTTTTGTTCACATGGACTGAAGTCTTACCCATCCATTGGTTATGAAGAAATTATCTACCCGCTCTGGCATATTATGATCTTCTTTCTATTTTTTTTTTTTGTATTTATCTTTGCTTCGTTTTGTACTGCGTTTTGTATGCGACGAAAATTACACCTGAACGCCCGATACAAAACTATATTTATTTAGCACTGATAGAAAAATTGCGAGTGAATTAACCTTGGCATTTGCAGCTGGTTTAATGGTACCGTGTAACCCGGATATAAGAGACCCGGATATAAGAGAAACCCGGATATAAGAGAGATTTTCTCTGGTCCCAAATTAGAGCCCATACTTACCTAAACAAAATAGACCAAACCCGGATATAAGATAAACCCGGATATAAGAGACTTCTTCTCTGGTCCCGACAACTCTCTTATATCCGGGTCACACTGTATCCCATACGTATCCGCTCAATTTTTCCTTACAGCCGTTTTTGTTAGTTCCGTTCTTAGAAAGACTTCGAGTGACTGAACCATGTAAGTCTATAGAGAACAAAATAATTCTACGAATAGCGCTACAAATCGCAAAGAATTTTACCAAATGACAGAATAAGCATCTTTCCGATAACAAACACAACAAACGTGGATAGCAGATACAAAAAAGAAATAATGTCGGCGTAAGCAACTTGTTGACTTTCCTCACCATTTGAAACAAAAGTTATGGAAAGAAAACCCCTATCAATAATACAAAAAAAGATCGATACCGTTTTTAACCGAAAGGCATTATATATTTAATGCGTCGGCAATGCTAACTTCTCTGTTAATGAATGTTGTATATTTTGGTTTAAGAAAACGTATAACATCTCTATCACCATTACCATTTTATAGTATATACATTTCAATCGTTTTCGGGAAGATGGTCTAATTAATGGAGGTTAAGTTTTCAGCTCTGTATCGAACATGTCAGCAGTTTTGTAGATGTGTGGCATTGAAATTTGTATAGTATTAGAAATACGTAAAGATTGGAACATAACATTGTTAGCAGTGGCATAGATAATTTTTACAGCTTTAAGCTCGAGTTCTGTTCCGTTGTTGATGGTTAGTTAAAAAAAGCAGGAGACACTCCATCGCGTGCAGGTTCGTGGAAACCCATGCCAAAAATATTCAATATTCCCGGTATTCAACAGTTATTGCCGTCCGCTAAACTTAATCACGACTAAATATACATAACATATTTCAAATAAAGTATAAAATTTTAAATTACATCTAACTCACTGATGTCTTCTCTCTCACTTCCTCACTTGGTCAATTTACATATGCTTAATATGGCCCGTCAAAAATTTGTAAATTTCTTTTCATTTTTTGTTTCAACCTTTCGAAGTAAAGTCTGATGATCCACAGTCCTTTAAAAGAGCTCTGGTGAAATAATTTATTACATACAACCTTAAAGTGGTCTGTTTTTATTTAAATTATTTGCACTGGATTTACATTGAACTCTGGATTTTTCCTCCTTGGATTTACCCATACGGATTACCTAGTTTTATATATATATACTGTAACTTCATTTTAACGGATTAATGGGGGGTATCGTTCGTTAAAGCCATTTTTCCGTTAATTTAAAGCACTTTCTTTCCTTACCTAAAAACACCCACTACAGTACACAAATATTGTAAATGAATGTAAATTCGGTATATAGGCATGTGTAATTTATTTTCAGTTACTCTATACCTTGTAATAAATTTGAAAAGTTTTAAAGGTAGATCCCGCGTTCGTTGGTTCCGAAACCATTAATTTTTTGTTTTGCAGAATATATATATATATATATATATATATATATATATATATATATATATATATATATATATATATATATTCGGATTACTAACACAAAAACAGAGAATGTCTCATATCGAGAATATTTAACAGTGAAAAACATAAGGAAAAAAAAAATTAATTATTTTTAATAATTGTTGGAAATCTCCGCTTTTACCTGAAGACGGTCGCGAGACCAGAAACACGTGTAGTAAAATTATGGAAAATGAAGCATAATTTTTAAAAAATCCACACGACAACCAAAAACGTTTGCAGCACCTCTCTTCTTTTTAATATACATACTTTTCTCTCGTTGGAACCACTACAACCTCTTTATATATATATATATATATATATATATATATATATATATATATATATATATATATATATATATATATATATATTTGCAATTGTGTATATAGAAACTCCAATAATCCATCTTTTCTTCTTTTGATTGTCAGTGACTTAGTAACTCGGGCGAGTTTTTTTTGCCTTGTGTGGCAAACGGGCTAAGAAAAGATCAAACGCTAATAGCAGATATACCTGATTAGTATTCGCCACTGATTAACTTTAATAGAAATATGATTAAATTAAAATTGAAATGAAATATTCGTTGGTTAAAATAAATGCTGTTCGAGTCATATATTCACGAATTATTTCTGTATCTACGTCTGCTTTTACCACATAGAAATCGATATTCGATATGACGTAAAAGCCAGGATAATAGTTTAAAATAATCTCGTTTTCAAAACATGCATTTACAGTATTATGAGAGTATTGCAATACAGTTTTCCTGCTCGATCACACTACTATTCCGATGCCATCTCTATACTGATAATACCAAGAATTAAAAGGTTTCGCACGCGGAAGTTGAAGTACGGAAACGAAAACGAAATGCTGGTTTATAAAGAAAGACAGCATAGAAATAACACAGTAGTCCATAGAATGATAAAAAGCAGGCAGAGTAATAAGCAATTGGTGTTTTGCTTAGCATCTCGAGTCAGAAGGCCCGCTGTCGAAGACAGCGTCATATTCAATTGAGATGAGCATTCATGTCAATAACGTGAATGGATCACCCTCAAGAAGGATTCAGTGTCATCGAAGGAGAGACTTTTGCCCTTGCATTTCCAGCGAGCGAGGTCTATCACGGGCAGCTGGTTTTGATAGAAAGCGGACAAATGGAGAATGAATGCCTATATGGGACACGGCGAACGGCATCTCTGGGTCGGATAGTTTCACTCACCCCTTTGTTCTACGAGAATTGAAAGAAATCGTTGGCGAATCTCTGTCATTTCTCATTAGGATGGAGGGCTTGTGAAATGGCAGACTTATGCGCTCATGCAAAAGAAGACCGACGCAATTAAGAATATAAGAAGACAGTGTGTTTTCGATTTCTTTTTCCTCTCTCAAATCTGCATTTGCACTAAGGGTATTTTAATTTTTAACACGTTGAGTTTCGATATATTTAGTTCATACCAATACCTTTCCAAAGGGTATTCGCACGTAAGGGAATGTAATGTATTCGACTGGAATTGAATTCTAACTCGGCTCAACGGCTCTTCAATGCACACACACACACACACACGCCCACACGCGCACACACACACATATATATATATATATATATATATATATATATATATATATATATATATATATATATATATATATATATACATACAAGTATAGGATTGGTGTATACAGAATAAATTCCAATAGCCAACAATTACTATTCTTAAAAGAGTAAAGTAGAGCAAATATAAGGGTAGAGCAAATATAATTATTTATTCGAAAATAAATAACATAAATATGTTATAAAATCACTACAAAGTAGCCATTTTATTTCAACACCTCTGTTTTCTTGTGAAGTGATGATGTTGAAAAGACACCAGTGGTGTTGAAAGAAAATGGCTATTTTTGTAGTGATTTTATAACATATTCATGTTATAGTTTTCGAATAAAATAAATATATATATATATATATATATATATATATATATATATATATATATATATATATATATATATGCACGCAAATTGCCTAATATCTATTGACCTTTCACACTTCCCAGTACCTTGTCCCTCAGAATTTCGTCGTGACAAGAACTTTTCTGTACCTCCTCTTATATAAAGTAACTGCGAAATATACT
This sequence comes from Acanthosepion pharaonis, assembly GCA_903632075.3. Lineage (NCBI taxonomy): Eukaryota > Metazoa > Mollusca > Cephalopoda > Sepiida > Sepiidae > Acanthosepion > Acanthosepion pharaonis. Next base: position 2,427,969 of record CAHIKZ030000391.1, read on the forward strand.
ATATTCAACAACCATTCCGTGCATGTGAATATTTGTAGCTTTTTTCAGTGAATGTCACTTTCTCAGAATATCATTATTTAGAATGTGCGTTTTCGTGTATCGAGAACGGGATTGGTCGGGTAGTGGGAATTCAGAAATAGATGGTGGGTGTAGATGGGAGAGGAAGAGGAAATAATGCAAATATAGAACGGTGGGGGTAAAAAAAACATCGAATGGAAAACTGCACTGAACTATGTTGGCAGGATTCATTCTGAGAATGAGGACTGTCAAGATGGCTGACAAGATACCGAAACTTTTATCAATAGGAAATCCCCGTATTAATAACAACCTTTTCTTCTGCATCTCTCTTTCCCGACTCTCTTTCTCATTATTAATTTCTTACTCTCTCTCTCTCCCTCTCTCCTTGTCTGTCTGTCTTTCTCTTTCTCTGTCTACGGGTCTTTTAATCGCTTTTTTTTCATCTCTCGCTTTCTGTCAAAATTGTTCGTCCACTTCTCATATATTTTGCATTATTGTTCGTTTTTTTTTATGTTGATCTTAATCTTTTTTTTTATGTTGATCTTAATCTTTTTTTTTATGTTGATCTTAATCTTTTTTTATTGATCTTAATCTTTTTTTTTATGTTGATCTTAATCTTTTTTTTATGTTGATCTTAATCTTTTTTTTTATGTTGATCTTAATCTTTTTTTTTATGTTGATCTTAATCTTTTTTTTTATGTTGATCTTAATCTTTTTTTTTATGTTGATCTTAATCTTTTTTCTCTCCAGGGGGAAACTTCATTTGCTATCCTTTTTCCAAACTTTAATTCAATCAAATTTTTCCCTTATTTATTTATTTATTTTTTTAGAGACACGTTTTTTTAGTTTATGTTTTACGTTTTTTTCTGTACCTTTTCTGACATACATTTGTATACATATTTCTTCCCTTTTATCCCTTTTCTTCCACTTTTTTTTACATTTATCCTTCCTACTTCCCCCCCCTTTTCTTTCTTCCTTAAGATTTCGATTTTATCTCTTCCCTTTTCTTTCTTTTTCTTTCAGTTCTCTACTTTCTATATTGCTGTTCTCTTTCATACTTTCTTTATTTTTCTTTCCACTACATAAGCTCAGTTCTTTCTGCATCATTCTATTTTTCCTTTCTGTCTCATCTCCTTTTTCTTTTCTTTTTTCTTTTCTTTTCTTTTTAGCGTAATTTGACACTTTGCTTTCTTTCCTCCTCTTTTTGTGTTGTATTTTTTTTAGTTTTCTTTTCTATTTTCCTTCTCTATTCATTTATTCTTTACTCTTCAAAATACTCTCGTGTTTCTCTTTCCTTATTTTCCTTCCTTGCTTTCTTTTATTTTTATTTCTTATCTAATCTTTCATGCATTCATTCTAACCCCTTTCTTCTTCATTTCTCATATCTCTCTGTTCTTTCTTTCTTTCGGTTTATTTCATAACTTCTTTTTTCTTCATCTAATATTCATCATTTTCCTTCAGCCTTCTTTCTTTCCCAATTAATTTATCGAATTTTTCTTTTCGGCTTTCTTCTTATATTCTTAGTTCATAGATTTTATTCTTATTTGCCATTAACAAAAACCCTTTAATAATTTCGTTTCGAAATTTCTATTTTCTTTTGTATTTAATCGACTTCTTCATTTCAATGATTTCCGTTTTCTTGAGTCTTTTATTATATTTCCCAATCCCCTTTTCATCTATTTTTGGATTTGTTTTCCAACTACAAACAACGGCGTGTCAGACGCCACGGTCCCTGTGATCTTTGAAAACGAAATGAAACCTGTATATATATCAAGAAATGCATCTAATAGAAACGTAATAACAAAAAAAAAAAAAAAAAAAAAAAATTGGTGACCTTTAACACAAGCCAGAAATTATATTCCCGTCTTTCTAAAAGAAAAATTACTTTATATAGAAAATTCCTTTTGGCAAATTTTTAGAGGTTCTAATTAACTCTGAATTGATTATGCATCTCACATCGCAAAGTATTCTTTACGATAAGCAATATGGCTTTCTCTTCTGTAGGTCAATTGCTGATATATTAGCAGTTATCAAGCTTTAGATAAGAATAGTAAAGAACGGGTTATCTCGAAAACAGAGTCGATCTTTTTTACAGGTTGATAGGTTATATTATTTCATGATGAATTTGTTTAATATGATTTAATCTTTCTTATGAAATCGCGATATGTATGTTGGCTTCTCCTAAATCTTTTTGCAGTAATTCAAGTTTCCCTAGTTGCTCTTATTTTTCATTAAAGACCTTCGTGGTATCATAATATTTCAACTCAGTGTCTATGTAGGCAACCTGTGATAAGCCTAGTTGGCTGAATATGGTCAAATAGGCAGATGAGTGAAAAAAATTATCTATAACTGGAGCAAGAATGGTTTGTTAATATAAACGTACCCAAAATAAAACTGATCTGTTTTAAACGCCTCAGAGAATCTTATTTAGCATCAATCAGCATGACTGATTCTAACCTCCATGAGATTGACGCCTTGAGACTTCTCGACTAACTTTTTCGTTTCACTTTAGGTGGAAAGATTATATGGAATAGATTCCCAGGCTTGCTTCTAGGGATGTTGTTTCAAATTTTCGTACTAGAGAGACCTTCTCGGAATATTTATAAGTCTACCATTCGATCGTTCATGAAATATTGCTGTCACGTCTTTACTGGTGCTTCTGCTATGCATTTAGAGATTTTTGGTAAAAGATAAATAATAATCTGCAATGTTATTAGTTCTGACCTGGCATCTCGCATTCAGTCACTTTCCCGACGTCGAAATGTAGCTTCCCTATGCTTTTTCGATAAATATTTTCATAGTAATTATTCTAGTGAGATTTCCTCTTCGGTATTTATTGTCTATCAATGGCAAAGTCTCCCGTCAATTTACAGTTGAAATCTTTATGTGACACCATTTGGGTTTAGGCGTCATTTACGAGTAAATGACAAATAGGTTAAGGGAGGATTGTGACACGATTTAGGGGCACGAAAAGAAAAAAAAAGAAAGGAAAAAGAGAAAGGAAAGAAAGGAAAAGAGAGGCGAGACTTAAGCTTAGATTATAAAAGAAGCCACACACGACCGTGGACATTGACAATGTCATTTTGATAAGTAGCAAATGGTGAAAGGTTTCATTACCATTGCAGAAAAATTCTAAATGGATAAGAAAATCGACTATGTTCTGGTGGTGGACTTGTGTTATCGGGGATAGATAACAGCCACTTAATGCTGGCGAACATCTAATTAACAAACCACAGGCCGGCTAGCTAAAACTCCGAGACAATTCGACAATGTTATTTTGATAATGGAAAAGATGGTGAAAATTCTGACCACCAGTGTCGTAGAACTGTCTGACAAAGAACAGGTGAGTACAGAGCTTTGGATAGATAAGAAAAATTAACTGTGTCAGAAGGGGCAAACAATATTGTCGGGAAAGGATTTAATAGGTCGTCTGCTAACCGCACAGTAAGCCAACCCTGGGTCATGTCTTGGCCGTTTTGACAAGACATCTATGGGTGTTAGAATTCGGTTGTGAAAATAAAACTATGTTATCAGAAATTGGCACCAAGAATGCAAATACGGCTAGGACAATGGAACTGTTTTTTCGAGACGACGGTCGACTGTGTTTCGCTAGACGACTACCCCACTTGATAATTGGCATTGATAGATCCCAGGTGACATTGGCGGATGAGATCTGCGATTAAGGAAAAAAAAAAGGAAAAGAAAAAGATAATTTTTTTTGAGCAAGATATATTTTTTTTTCCTAAAACAAAGCCAGCCGGATCACACCTACCCGGCTGGACGCCATTGGCCGAATGACAACGAGGGCCAGGCTGAGGTGCTCACGTGACGCAAGGGGGAGGTGCTCACGTGACGCAAGGGGGAGGTGATCACGTGACGCAAGGGGGAGAGCCGCCGCCGCCCATTTAGAGGATAGGTATGAGAAGTTGCTACGAAGAAGTGGGGAGAACCGTTGACGCCCCTCTGAAGTATGGTGAGATATCCAGATGAGAATAAGAGAAGGTGGGAGTAAGAGAAGACTTCCAAAAAATGGAAATGAGTGGAAAATTCCTGACCAAAAATAAAAGAAGTGGATATGGATTTAGAATTATCGAGGAACCTCCAACCCCGACAAACCCACCCCGGTTTTGGTCGGCGTCATTTGTAATTGTTCTAGCGAGACAAGCTTGCTAAACATTACACCGCCTCGTAATGCCCTATGCGATTTTCCAAGCGTAGCTCAGATGTGGCACAAGGACGTAAGTATGGGGCACCCATTGAGGATCGAACTCACTACTCAGTTGTAATTGTCCTATCGAGGCAAGCTTGCTAACCATTACACCGCCTTGAGGTGTCCAAAGAGGTTCATATGGTTGCAAAGATAAACTATTGATAAATAAAATAATCCTTGAAAATGCCATGATGCCATAGACGGGACACAGAAATGAGTTTACATCAGAAAACAAAAGAAATAATACAATAATCATAATAAACGATGGCAAGTTAAGCCTCTTCATGGTCAATACACTGCCCGTAACAAAGAAGCTGATACACACACACACACACACACACACACATATATATATATATATATATATATATATATATATATATATATATATATATATATGAACATCATCCCTATAAAAATGATCAATGGGTAATCTTATGAAACCATTTCTGACCTTAAATCTTTGGTTGGCTCTCGGAAGGAAATGTGCATACGACAGAAATACAATGAAATAATAATAATAATAATAATAATAATAATAATTGTAGTAATTTATCTGAAATGGAAATGGAATATTGTCGAAATATTGTTAAACTTTATGAAACAATGCTATTAATTTTTTTTTTACTTTTCTTAAATTTCTTTTCGCTAATTGTAATATCAAAAATATAGGGTAAATAAATCGTGTTCGATAATATATATATATATATTTATATGTTATCGCCAAAAAGTTGCAGTCGTCCTAGAAGAGTGGAAAAAAAGCAAAGTAATCTGCAACTTTTTGAACTGGAGTAAATATTTACCCATTGTTTCCTGTTCAGGATTTGGTTTCCGGTTCCTTCTGATGTCCTCTTCAATTCTATACTTCTAAAGTCTCCGCCTACAATCTGAAATCCGGTCCCCACAATACTCTCTAGTACTTTGAAGAGATGTAGATGTTTATAACTTTTTTCAAGAAGAAGAAGTACAAGAAGAAGAAGAAGAAACAAAAGAACGAGAAGAAGAAGAAGAAGACAAAGAAGAAAAAGAAGAAGAAAAACAGAAGAACCAGAAGAAGAAGAAGAACTAGAAGAACCAGAAGAAGAAGAACCAGAAGAAACAGAAGAACCAGAAGAAGAAGACGAAGAAGAACCAGAAGAAGGAGAAGAACCAGAAGAACCAGAAGAAGAAGAAAAACCAGAAGAACCAAAAGAAGAAGACGAAGAAGAACCAGAAGAACCAGAAGAAGAAGAAGAAGAACCAGAAGAACCAGAAGAAGAAGAAGAAGAACCAGAAGAACCAGAAGAAGAAGAAGAACCAGAAGAACCAGAAGAAGACGAAGAAGAACCAGAAGAAGAAGAAACAAAAGAACCAGAAGAAGAGGAAGACGAAACAGAAGAAGAACCAGAAGAACCAGAATAAGAAGAAGAACCAGAAGAAGAAGAAGAAGAAGAACCAGAAGAAGAAGAACCAGAAGAAGAACCCGAAGAATAACCAGAAGAAGGTCCAGAAGAACCAGAAAAGAAGAAGAAGAAGAAGAAGAAGAAGAAGAAGGAGAAGAAGAAGAACCAGAAGAACCAGAAGAAGGAGACGGAGAAGAACCAGAAGAAGTAGAAGAACCAGAAGAAGAAGAACCAGAAGAACTAGAAGAAGTGGACGAAGAAGAACCAGAAGAACCAGAAGAAGAAGAACCAGTAGAACCAGAAAAAGAAGAAAAAGAACCAGAAGAAGAAGAACCAGAAGAAGAAGACGAAGAAGAACCAGAAGAAGAGGACGAAAAAGAACCAGAAGAACCAGAAGAAGAAGAAGAACCAGGAGAAGACGAAGAAGAAGAAGAAGAACAAGAAGAAGAAGACGAAAAACTACCAGAAGAAGAAGAAGAACCAGTAGAACCAGTTAAGTAGACGAAGAACCAGAAGTAGAAGAAGAAAAACCAGAAGAAACAGAAGAAGAAGACAAAGAAGAACCAGAAGAACCAGAAGAAGGAGAAGAACCAGAAGAACCAGAAGAAGTAGACGAAGAAGAACCAGAAGAAGAACCAAAAGAACTAGAAGAAGAAGAGGAAGAAGAAACAGAAGAAGAACCAGAAGAAGAAGAAGGAGAAGAACCAGAAGAACCAGAAGAAGGAGAAGAAGAAGAAGAACCAGATGAAGAACCAGATGAAGAACCAGTGGAAGATATCTATATGTTTCTTTCAACCATAGATAATTGGAAAATTAATATGATACACTATATTGAGCAACCAATGAAATTAAAATTTGTTAGTCAGTGTGAGAATTCCTTCCTGGTGTATGCCCAAGGCATTTCCCAAAAGCAACTATTTCCATTAATGTTATAAATAGCAGTGACGCCGTTTAATTACATCTTTCAGAAGAATAAAAAGAACGATGAATATTTCGACAAATAGGGCTTGGAAAATATGATACTCACATGACAGGTTGAAGGCAAGAGAGAAAAGAACGCATAACGTACCCGTCGAGCTTGGTTGAAAGGATATAGGCGGCAGGCTGTGGGAGAGATAACAAAATGATATTAAGAGCTACAGGTAATTGTGGAGAGCCATGATCACCAATGCTATGAAAGAGAATAGTTCATAAAAGAAATAGAAGGGGAAATCAAGGACTAATTATAAAAATTGATTTCCTTGAGATAATGTAACTGTCAATTTGAATCGGCAACGGACCAATCAACATTGGAGATTTTATCGCCTCATCCAGAATACGACTTGAGAATTATGAAACAGATTAATGATTGATCGTTTGCGTCAGTATGAACTTTATGTGTTGCAGACAAGGATAGTGAATTTAAAATTCCTGGACCAGAATCAAAACGAGAGAAATAAATGTATATATTCCCTAAAACATGGAAAAAAATAATTCAAGAATATTTTTGAACAGGGGATGTTTGAAAATTGAAAACCAAATAATTATTATTAACCACTGAATTATTTGATTAAATAGTTTAAATGGTAGATTTTTTGACATATTAAACTATCAACACCATTTACATTTTTCTGTTTGTTGTTTTATATCATATTCACAACGTTCCGGTCGTCTTCAGATTATATATATATATTTTTTTTTTTTTAAATTTCGAACCGAATCCAGAATATTCAATCTGTTGTTGGCGTTTTTGAAGATTCGTTCGATGACGTCTCTATTGACGTCTTTCCTATGGTTACTTCTTGAAATGGGCTGACATATAGCCTTCACAGTTTTGTCTGTATGATGTAGTGAAAGCAAAAATACACAAAGAGAAAATAGAAATACCATGAAAATTTCCGATAATTAATTATTCCAAGTGTTGCTGAAATAACTCTTTTTTACTGCAATTACTATAATGTTTCAATTGATCCAATCGATGACTTCCTTCAGATATATCTGAATTAAATTTGAAATGCAGTATCACCCTCCCAGAGAAAATGCTCGGAAAGAGACTGCATAATTATATTGAAAATATCCAGTGATTTATTACGATTGAGCCAGTTCAAAAAACATGGACTTTCAACAGTTGATCCACACATCGTATATCAGGAGGTGAGGAGGCACGGTGGAGTAATGGATAGCGGCTTGGAGAGCCGAGTTCGAATTCCAGTCGAATCCATTACATTCACTTACGTGCTAATACCCTTGGGAAAGGTGTGAATCCTCCTCTTCTCCCTCCAGCTATGGGTAAAATAGCAGGGCAGACTGGGTTCTATAGCCTTGGATGGCAACTGGTCTAGGAGAAGGATAACTCTGAATTCAAACCCGGAGTGGATCCCCTAAGGCGGATGGACGGCACTTTGAGCTACCTTCCGGCAAATCCTGCAGCCGCGCTGGTACCAAACTGTATTGGTTTATTCTTTCCTTTGGACTCTGCTAGCAAGGCCGAGACTGGGAACTAGACGTCCGGGCAGACCTAGTTCTCAATATATCCCACCCAGGCAAGTAGCGAACCGCGCTACTCCATCGTCTCTCGAGACGGACGGATGCCGACGACGATATCAGGATCAAAATTCCAATAAAAATATCTACACTATTTACATGTTTATTGTTCCATTTACAAAGTTTCGGCCGTTGTAAACTCTGGACTTCATATGGTGATATTTTTTTTTGAATTTCGAACGGAACCCAGAATAGTCAATCAGTATCTTGGTGTTTCTGACGATTGGTTCGATGACGTTTTTGTAGACGTTCTTCCTATGTTTATTTCCTGAAATCGGTTGACATAACATTCATATCTTCCTGGGTCGCTCAGAAGAGGCAATGATAATTTTTCAATTTCCTCTACCCACAGCTTGCAAATATCATGACAGGTCAAATTGCAGAAAATTTCTAACTACGTGGCAATGTTCAGCGAATGGATGGCGAAGCATTGTTTGGGAGAAATGGCAAAAAGGCAAAAGTTATTAAAGCTTCAAAGAAGAGAAAATTGTCGAGAGGCATGGTCGCCAATGACCAGAAGGGACAAAGTACGCAGAACATGATTAAAGTATAAATTCTAGACTGAAACTACTGAGGCTGATGCTGATAATGACGGCTGATGATCCTTTAATCGGTTAGGTTTAGCCTCTCGAACATGTCGCTTGTAGCCAGCCTGGTTCGTTATATTCTCTCGAGCGCAAAAACCCTTGGGAAATATTTGAATCCATCTCCTTCTTCCACCTCTGGATTAAATAGTAGGGCATAGTTCCGTAAAATCGTTACTTATTCTAAAAAATTCTAAATGGAATATTTGTTAAATAATAGTTTAGCAGACTATTATTCTTTACAGGAAGTGTATCTCTCCTGAGGTTGACCTTTGAGGTCAGATGGAAGACAAAAGTTAGAAGTCGATTTTGATTGGCTGAACGAGCGTGAGAACGATAGATATGGAAAGAGTTTTCAGGGAGGTATTTCTTAGTCGTCTGTTTCCTTTCGTGTCTGAAACAACTCTACAGTGCGGGAGGAAACTCACTGGATAGTTAGAAGACGTATACGCCGAGATTAAGAATAAAACTTTATTACTGAATCAAGGCGATCGCTGAGGACCTACCCCGAATGATGGGGCTATACAACAAATGAGTAAGTTGAATCCGATGACCAAGAGCTTTTCAGCACGAGTGGGCAATGTAACATATTGACTCACATATTCACTAACAAAAAGAAATTATTACTTTTACCGTTCAAAATATTTTACGTTTTTAAATATTTTTGTTTAACGACATTATTAACTCCTTATGGGTCATTTATTGCCGATATTTATATTCGTGGGAGTGTGGGTGATATTTTCGTTTTTTTTTAATCTTTAAATTTTTTTTTTATCACAGTTTGAGCGTCCACTATTTGCCCAAACCTAAAACCCTAACAGGTGCTACCACCCAAAGTAAGGGTTGACAGGTAAACAACAGGTGGTTTCGCGCCTCTCAAAACTTCCCGATCAGAGTTCTTGTTGCTGGATGTAATTCATCGTCTTATTAAGGACTGACACTTTATAATAATGTTGACATGCCGTGAAAATATACAAAAGAAATAATTTAAACAAACAATAAATCTCGCTTTATTATCACCTTCGAACTTCAAAACTTCAAATACAACGTCAGTCCACATATTTCTCCCTAAATCGTGTTCTTTCATTGTCCCCTGTCAGTCTCAGTGAACATCTTGAAAGATCGTGGTTTTTTTGGTTCCTTTCTTTAAGTGAAAAAAAAATGTAGATAATCAATATAAAAGCAACTCATAGTCATTTATTTTCTAATAGCGGGAGTTTCATAGATATGAATCTTTGTTTACTTTCACTTATTTTCCGTTTTCACTGATTTCATGAAAAATGCTGGAAATTAACTTACTTGTTAATAGGACCGACTTTCTCTCTTTTTGGTCTTGTAGATTTTGAAAAAAAATTCCTCGTTTTGGATCTTTGGAATTTGTTTCTTCAATGTTGGCCCGGTCTAGAAAGTCTCTACGTTTCGACTGTAGACGGATTTCCCCGCCAAATTGCGATTGGGATTTTATGGGCGCTTCTAATAAATAACGAAAATAAACGTCGCTTTCTCATTGGTGATCGAGATTGCCATATCAAATATCTAAAACTAATTCGTATTCACCAATCATATAGTCACATGTAGAAGATACTATCCGGACAACCGGTTGGGTCCCGAACGAACTATTAAGGTAATCATTGCACAAAATATTTAAAATGCCACCTGGATATCTCTGAACTCGCAAATCTAATCAATAAAATTACAATCTGAATATGTTCAATGGAACATTTATAGGCAAATAATGATGGTTGATAAAAGCCTCTTTGAGAAATTTTGGCACGACTGGAAGAAGCTGTCCATAAGAAAACAACCCAGAAATTTTGCTTTTTAATTTGTCTTCTATTTATTTATTTCACGTCTCTAGTCAACGGAAACAGCGAGATGCTTGAGTCCCATAACAAATATAACATCCTGGACACGTTGAAGGTCGAGACAAGAAGGAATCATATGATCGATTACCTTCATTAAGAATTGACTGACCGGCATATATGTAACCTTGTTGGCATAGATATTCAGCAATGGTAGGAACCAATAAACTAGCCCCCAAGGATTTCCCAAGAGTTTTGACGTTGCAATGTAAGAAGCATAATTATCGATTTGGAATTGGTCATTTTAGGCCCTAAACTGTTTTGAGTACATATTTAAAGACTAGCAGCATGGCCCGGCGTTGACCGTGCTTGATTCGAAAATCGTACGACTCATACAGCAATCGCTATCACTTGACTTAAAATATTTTTGCCCTTCCTTGCCTTTAAAGGAGTTCCCTTTTCCGTGCTGATGTTGCAACATGCCTTACTTCTGGCCTATCTCACTCTGCGATTTTTTTCTAAGCTCTATACTAAACCCAGTTCTGCAGAATCAGAATCAACGTTGAGTTTAAGCAAGCGAATGAGCCAATTGGAGTAAAGTGCCATGCAGATTTAAATTTTTCCCACTTGTGACGAATAGAGCTATCGATTCTTGTGCATGGTAGTTAACATTCGTGTCAGTCAGCTGTTGGCTCTCACGCTGGCCAATAGAATTTTCCTTCCTATTCGTGCCAGTCAGCTATTGGCTCTCACTCTGGCCAGTAGATAATGGCCGCAAACTACATGAAAACTGCCGTAGATGCATGAAAATATCTATTATTTCCACTATCGATGGCAGTTGGGAAATGCAAAGTCGGTCTTGTCCTTCCCGCTAACTTGGAGCATGTGCATGTAAATTTTGGTTCAAATCCGTCGAGAATTACCGCCGTGCATTCGTCACACACACACACACACACACACACACACACACATCCTGCCTTTTATAGATAGAGATTCGGTTATATATTGCTAAAATTACGAGCTCCAGAAATGTAAACTGTCTCTTTCTGATGTTAATTAAAAGTTACCACTTCTCATTCTTTCCAAAACCTCGTTGTTGCTAACATGTTCGCCCTATGATATTCTCTTTTTTTTTTTTTTTTTTTTACTGTAAAACCATATTTCTGTTGCTTCAATACTGTTCCTCGTCTTTGCCATACAGGAGGATAAACGTAACAATTCAGTACTCTTTTCTTAGTTTCCAAAGAAATCATATCTATCATTTAATAATGCTGGAATCCATATTTGGCCACCCCACTATGTCTTTGGATGTCGATCACACACATTATTTCCTCTGCTAAAAATATTCGCAAATATTTAAATTTCTGTACCTGCTTGATTTCAGTATCCCCGACCCGTAATTTGCATTTGGAGCTTATCTTTTATCTGATAATCATGCATTCTATATTCTTGTAGTTTATGCTTAGTCCGTTCTTCTCGTTTTCCTTCCTTACACTCTGTAGGAGATTTTGTAGTGTATTTCTGTGCCTGTTCCCAGTACTGTGTCATCTACATATCTTATATTTTTAAGATTGTGGCCGCCAATAATAAAATCCTGGTAGGACTTCTAACACGTTGTGTGTTTGAACATTTACCATATGCTTCTTGGAAGGCTCTCATTACAGTTATTATTCTAAACAAGTAGATCCCTGTTTAATGAAAAATTGCCTAAAGACTTCCATAGTTCTTCGGGAGAATTTTTACCAGCACTCTTCTGAACATGGTCAAGCGATCATGTCTTCCAGCTGTAATCCCCACGTTCGGATCTGCTCACGATATGAACTTACCGACGAATTCTGCAAAGAAGACCCCGAGAAAGCTATTCTGGCTTCGATTAACGGGTACACGGTAAGGGGTAAGTTCAAAGTTTGCATCTTTGCGAGTATTTGTTTAATCCCTGATATTCCATGTAAACTTTCTCTTCGCGGAAGTATGGCTTCTCTGAAACCAAGAAATCAGCTTCAGTTCACGTGCTATGAAATATATTAGCGCAGGTGGCAAAAATAACCGCCATTCAAAAGCACGTAAACATTTGCGCATCGGATTGAGACAAAATTTAACACTAGCGGATTGATTTCTTTTGATGTACATGTCCTCCAGATTTTGTAATCATTTTTAAAGTAGAATTTGTACTTCGATCAAATTCTGATAGATAACGAATGAGACTCGTGAATTTCACATATATGTTTATGGTAGATAGTTTCACAATGATTATATATATATATATATATATATATATATATATATATATATATATATATATATATATATATATATATATATTTAATGAAAAACAGACCACTTTAAGGTACCATTACAATAATTTATTTCACAAAAATCCTTTTTAAAGGACTTCGGATCATCAGGTAACAATTCCAACAAGGAAATGAAAGGAAAAATGGGATTAGAAATTATATATATATATATATATATATATATATATATATATATATATATATATATATATATGAATAATATATATATATGAATAATGAATCGTCACTTTAGATCTGTTCCATTGGCAGAGAAACACGCATAAACTAATTCAATATGAACAACTGGCGATTTTAGACTTCATCAAGTGCAGTGCTGATTGAGAAAGACGAATAGGAAGTGAATAACGCGAATGGACTAAATATCCTCTTGTATACCATGAGGATTTGAAAACTATTTACTTAAACAAAATTGGAGTGTCTCTATATGCATTTATCATTTTCGTAAAGTTCACGGAGAATATTTGTCAGAATTTAATCAGCTCTGAGCTTCCCAAATGAAAATATTTCCACTGCCTATAAAAATATACTGTATAATTTAATTTCCTCAAAAAAGAAAGTCAAAATTGAATTTGAAATGTTATTACTTTAGATTAATAATGTATTTCGCAACTGCACGAAATCATTTATTCCTATAAAAAGCTTTAGGACGTCCTGCGCATGACGATAAACTACATCTCGCAACAAGGCAACTGATCGGGAAGGTTTGAGGAGAGTGGAGCTATCTTTTAATTGCTGGCGTTCCCAGGTCTACCCTGACCCGGGATGCTAGCATTTGTTAGGGTCACAACTATGGACATATAGTTAATCCCCCAAACTGGGGTCAGAACACTGGGAAAGTATAAAAATAGATTTTATATTAAAAATAGCAGCAATACATATTTGAAAAAAAAAATAAAACAATATTAACAGCAATACACATGACACTCGAAAAAAATAAAATAAAATAATTAAAAAAAAAAAAAACTTTAGAAAATTACGCCACTGTAACTGTATCTACAAACTGATTTCTTACAAATGTTAATTCTATTTGTACGAATCTATCGTAAAAAAATCTTGTCGGTATTAAATAACCCTTTGAAGTTGATATACCGAAATCAAAATAAACCAGACGAAACCAAACCAAAGTTATAGGAAACTATCAGGAGATAATGGTCATTCATTTTCGAGTTATAAAAGCCAGAATAATAGGATAAGTATTAATTCAAAATACTTTAGAAATTAAAATGAAACCACTTAATTATCTTTCCGAATGACAATTATGTTGCTTTAGATATCTCGAAAATAGAGGGTTTATCATGATGACCTTCATATATTCAAAGGATTATGATGTCTGTAATTGAATATTTGACTTAATCTAATCTAATCTATCATACAAAACTCTGAATTAATCACTCGTCATCGTTTTGTCTTTATTTTCTAAAACCAAAAATGAAAAAAAGTAAACATTATAAATAAATCTCTTTCAAAACCTGGAATTTTGTGCCAATCTTCACATATCGCCTTTTCAAAAATTCTTTTAAAGCGGCACCCGTTTTCGAGGTCCACTTTATACATTACACTATATTTGATTTTTATTTTATGATTTCTATCGAATGAGAACAATTACTTTTCTTTTTTTTTTTTTTTGTCAATCACATGTTGTTTTCTATCAACACTTTTCTGGGCTATTAAATTTAATTCCTGTCAAACATCAGCTCTGCATTTTCTCATAACTTGCCGTTAAAAATCCAGATAGAAAATAAATATTTATTTAGGTACCAGCACAGAAAAAAGCGATATCTAAGGTTTAATTATAAATTTAGTTGAAGCTTTTTTTTTTCTTAGTTTTAATTTTAAACTAATTGATTAAATGTAATATTTTAATAAGTAAAATAGTATACTGTATGACCAAACTAATTTAAATAGACTGGTCGTTTTTTTTCTAGAATAACTGATTACAACTTATGTTAGTCATCGTTCATTGCAATACAATTCTCTTTATTAGAAAATCTTGCCAAAATAAAATATACTTTCGTGAAGCTGTATTTAAGTAATATTAAATGTATAATTAAACAGATTTGAAATGGTTATTATATACTTCAAGTTTAAAATATTGCAGCTGTTGATCTGTTTGACAGCTTCATGACAGATTGTGCTTATCGAATTTTGATATACGGGGTTTTCGTTGTACACACACACACACACACACACATATATATATGTGTGTGTGTGTGTGTGTGTGTATATATATATATATATATATATATATATATATAAACGTAAAATGAATTGAATTCTCTCAGTCACTGTGCTATGACAATTCGGTCGTTTCAAACAACACCTCTGCTTTTTCCTGTAATTTTCAGTTAAAAATTTCCGACAAAAAATAGACATTTATTTACGTAGCAGCACAGAAAATACGACATCTACTGGTTCAAAATGAATTTTCTTGAAGCTTTTATTTTATTTTTAATTTCAAACTCATAGATTAAATGTAATAATAATACAAAATACTTTGCTGTATATCCAAACTAACTTAAACTGACTGGATGGAGTTTTTTTTCCTAGAATAACTGATTAGCATTAGTCGTCTTTCATCTCAGTGTTGTTCTCTTCATGAGAAAACTTCCCAGAAATAAAATATAATTCATGAAATTGTATTTAAGTAATATTAACTGATTTAATGTATAATTAAACTGATTTGAAACAGCTAGTATATACTTCAAGTTTAAAATATCGCAGGAAAGAATTTTTGACATAGCAATAACTGCTTATTTCAGCTGAGGATGTGTTTGACATCTCATTCTCCTTACTTAATAATTTAATTTGATTATGAAATGTTAATATTGATAATGCTTCTTCTAAACACAATCTTAAAGTCATATTGGTAATATTATATATAGGTACTTTTTTATAATTTCCCCTTTAAGCTTAGTAGGTAAATTATTTTCTTTCTTTTTTTTTTCATTTTGCATCGCTCTTCAGTTATGAATTGAGTGCTCTGGCTGCTGATTTGGCGTTTATATATATCACGTATATAGTACGTTAAAATATTCCTTTTCTAATATAACGTGCACCGATAGCTTAAAGGTAGCGTCTCTGAGTGATGCCAAATCGGCCCTTCGGATTTTCGGAGTTCCGCGTGTTCGGCTTGAAGCAATTTAGCCAAACTGATGAGCTGTGATACAGCGAAACATGCGTTTACATACATATATGCATCTTTATTCCGGTCCAAAGCTAAACGAGGCTATTCCGAGATATAAAGCCCAGAATAATAGGATATACATGGATTCAAAACACGTTAATAATCTCAAGAGCTTTGGTGTCTCTGGACGAATATTTGATTGAATCTAATCCTTTTATTAATCGTTTCCTGAAATTCGTGTTGAACAGCAATTTTACAATATCCTTCCACATTAATACTGATATCCACCAGCGCCCTGTCATTGGGCCCACTTTGTTTCATATCTTTATCAACGACCTTGTCAATGTCATCGGTCCCAAACTAGGGATGTATGCTAATGACGCAAATATTTACTCCTGCTTGTATAGTAAGTCCAATAAAGTCCGAAAAAGTAAAACTGGCACCTTCTAGTGAAAATAAACTCCAATCATTTCTAAACTCGCCTAAAATGGCTTGTTAATTTTAAACACCACCAAAACGAAACGAACTTTTAATCAGCATCTAAAAGCATTTCTCCATGAGTGATACTAACCAGGAGGAGTGTAACTCATTACGCCTTCTTTATCCCACATTTTTCATTGACCTGGAAGGGAATTATTATATCGGATCAATTGTTATGTCTGAACTAAGTTCGTTCCCTGCGTCGGATCAAACACGATTTCTCGTCAGAATCCATTTTGTACATTTATAAATCTACCCCTTTGACCATGCATCGAATATTGCATTCATATCTTGTCTAGTGGTCCTTCTTTATATCTCATGATTCTCAATAAAGTTCAAACAAGGATCTGTATTATTATCGGCCTTGAACTGGCAACTAGGCTTCAGTTATAATTCCACAGTCATGCGGTGTCTTTCAGATGCATTTCTATAAATAATTTTATGTATCTTGTGGAAGTCTCTTTCGACGTCTTCCTTTCCAATCAACTTTAACCTTGAAAAGATTAAGTGCAATGTTAATCGTTATCATCTGTCTTAATTCTTATTTGTTTATGGTACTGTTTCTTTAATAATGTTTCTGCTTTTCATATAATATCTCAAACGCAGTAAACCCTTGAGTCTTAATAGCTTTATCGTCTTACTTGTGGGTGAAATGTTTAAAAAAACTCTTGCCATTCCTTTTTTTTTTCGTCTCTCCGGCTTCTTATTTTGGCTAACGTGATACCTTCTACGATGACAATAGAAAAATTGTTGGCCATACCATTTTCATTATCGCATGGTCATGCAATTTACTTTTATATTTATCTCTTTTTTCCGCTTTGCTTTCCTTTTAACCTGCCTGTTTGTCTGCTTGTCTGCTCTATTTGTTAGAATTTAATAGGATGTCTTTTTTTTTTCTCACAGCTACGAAAAGCCATTTATTCGCCAAAACAAGCCTATACAATATTGATATAATCATCTAAAGCATCGTTTTATTTAAATTTATATATAAAACCCGGAGGCAGTTCGGCATGATATAATGCTTAGCACGCTCTGGTAGATCAATTAGGACTGAGTGGTGAGTTCGATCCTCACTGCAAACTCCATAAATTCGGCCATATACCACATCTAAGCTTATAAATGTAAGAAGACTATTAAGAAAATTAATGTGTGTAAGAAGAAATGCATTTCCATCATTAGGCTGCTTATCTATCTATCTATCTATCTATCTATCTACTCAAAGAGTTAAATGTAAATCGTTATCTTATGTCTTCTGCAGTTTTCTTTTTATTGACTTCTCTTCTTAATAATATCTTTCTCATATTGTCTAATAATACTCAGTAAGACCTTGCATCCTCGTGGCTTGCTTGGGCTGAAGGAATTAAAAAAATACCTATCTCTCTCTCTCTCTCTCTCTCTCTCTCTCTCTCTATCTATCTATCTATCTATCTATCTATCTATCTATTTATTTATCTATCTATCTATCCTTCGCACTCTGTTCCTATCTATCTATCTATCTATCTATCTATCTATGCACAAGCCTACATAAGCACATGGATCATTTGTAATGTTTTCTATGTGAGCGCATACAGATGAAAAGTAAAAGGAAGCTGTGGAGAATCACTATTATTTACGGTCAGAACGGAAACAAAAATAAGAATAAATACATCAGATACTCCGACTCTCAGCTCAAAAGGTTTCTATATTATGGTGAAAAATCGTAAAAGTACTTTATATCATAAAATATGGAGTTTTGGTTTCCTTTGTCCGTATATTGAATAGCTAAACAAACATAGGTCGACCTATACACAAGATCCATAACAATTATGTGTTGCCCAATGTGAATGGGGGAAATATATACGTCGTAATTTGTACAGAATCCTTCATACAGAAATATTGGGATAGTCATTCATGAGATTGAAGGAGTTAATCGAGAAAATGTTTTCTGTTTCTCGAACAACCGGAGCAAAGCCGTTGCCCAATAATCACTTGAACACAAAACATTGGTGAAGTGGATGTACAATATTGGGTAATAGTCACGGACAATATATTATCGGGTCATGGCGAAAATAATACACACACACACACACACACACACACACACACACACACACACACACACACACACACACACACATATATATATATATATTTATATGCATACATTTTGCAGTGAATCTTTTTCTCTGACGCAGCGGCATATCAGGACAGGCGAGCAACTTGTAAAATGCGATCGATTGGCAAAATATTAATGACAACAACATTCTGGACCAATTCCTGAGCACGAAATAAATCGTGATGATTTTCTTGGTTCAGGGTTGTCGGGTACAGAGTGGCGAATGATCCGGACCTTGGGGAAGTACACCCAAGACCTAGAGATTAATTTGAACAAAGATAAATAAAATACTATACGAGTCTGTATAAATATAAGTTATTAAACCGTCGCACACACACGCAAACACACAGACTTACAAACACATATATATATTTAATTGAGTGTAGTATAAAATACAATAGTAATGAAATGCTACGTATTGATACTAGTAAAATTATATAATTTAACGTATATAAAGGCGAATAGTAATTCTGCCAATGAAAAGCTAAACAGTAATCCATAGTAATGATTATTATATTACATTACATTAGAAGTAATTTAAATTCACAGAAATTATCGGAGGTCGACTCGGTGATTTGCGATTTCCCACTGATAAATACTCATAAAAAGATGATTGTTTTAATTACAAAATGTCTATTTGTACAAAATGAGTATCTGAATATATATATATATATATATATATATATATATATATATATATATATATATATATATATATATATATATATATATATATATATATAAACCATTTTTTCCGCACCTGATGAGATGCTTACGCATCGAAACAAATTTGTATCTTTGTCGTGTGTACCAGCTTATAATAAATAACTATTTCTCGACTCTTGGTATTGAGCCCTCTTTTAAATTAATAAGAGAATTTTACAAAATGAGAGTTATCTGTTGTGAGCGATAGTCGCTAGCGTCCGATAGGGAAATAACACATTGATGAAAAAGAAGAAGACAAAGATCTATATTTTTTACTGAGGGGTCATAAGCTTTCCTTTGAATGTATATCTAGAAGAACAGCATAAGTTTCTATTTCTTTATCTTTGAAGCCTTTTTAAACAGGTGGAGTTTAGCCAACATATAAGGGCTTAATTTTACATTTATATACTCTTTACGATAAATCTTCTTGGTTGAGATTGATTGATTTGTCTTTTTAACAACATATCAAAATCTTATGGGTCATTTAATGCCGAAATTTAATTTTTAGGAGAGCTTGAAAGTAGTAAAATTATGTTATTCTGCTTTCACAATTGAATACATGGTAAATAATACTCAGCTTTTGTGCATATACATGTTTGCGTTGATATGATGACTAGAGGCTGTTATATATGCTTTATGTTGTGGTTTTATTGAAATTTACATTTTATATATATTGTTTGAAATATGGCTTGATGACATGAAAGTTCTTTTATGTAGATTTTATGGTAGTATTTTAAAAGGATTTGGCGGAAATCGCTACAATTTGTTACTTACGATTCTTATCGCTCATTTTATATCAAAATTATTGCTGCTCTTTTTTCTAATATAGAAATGTACTTATTTTTTTGTTTTTGTTTGGGAGTTTACTATTTGTCTATTCATGGGACCCCCAATCAGGTGCTATGACCTCGGGGCAGAGTGGATCAGAGACCAACAGCCATTAAGAGGTGGTTCCTCGCTTCTAAAACCCTTCAATATGCCGATTTGTAGCCTTGCTGCCAGATGTAGTTTATCGTCATACCAAGGAATACTTTGATATTTACGACTAAAAAGAAACTCTTGTTCATGAACTTAGAATTATTCTTAGTATTTGTAGCTAACAACTTTTATTGCCAACAATACAATCTCAAAATATTACTTAGACTATCATTGCCGTATTGTTTGACACATTCCATGAAGAATCAAATCTATCCAATGTAGCTCAACATTCATCAGATATTGGCAAACAGAGGCCAGCGAGCCATATGCGACCCGTTTGCCTTTCTGAATGACACGTCAAATTTCATACGGAAAATAACGTTTATTATAAATTTTCTTTCGTTCTCACTTGTTCACTCACACACTCTCTCGCAAATAACCACATATAAAAACAATAATTCTATAAAAAGTTCATCCCATTTTGCAATTTTTCATTTTCATCATTTTAAACTGTTGGCGATTTTCACCAAGGAAGATCATATGTGTAAGCATCTTATGCTTTAAAAACAGGCCGTCATTTTTTCCCTGGAAAGAAACATATTTCATTTAAAATAATATGTCTTGTATTTTCGAATGAATAATTTAAAAAAAACAAACTACATGCATCATTGTTTGTTAATACCTGTCATTAGTGTTAATATTTTACCGATATTTCATTTTTTTTAAATTATTGAGAGATTTTTTTTCTAAAATGAATCAACCTTTCCCAATTTCTAACGAAGATAATTACATGTATGTTTTTCTGTAGTGAAAATGGCTGAGACTCTTTCAACGGAAAATTACATTTTATATTGCGGCCAGCCTTATGATGAGCCATATCTGATGTGCCCCAATGGTCGGAAAAGATTGTCGATGAATGCATCAGTTAAAATCATTGTTGAATACTTAGTTTTCAAGTTCCACTTTACGATCGAGGTAATTTGCTAGCTTTCATATTTTAACAAATATAATTTACATTTAACACCTTTTCTCTTACCATTGGAAGCTCTATAAATTCATTTTTCTTGCTACTCTTCCTTTTGCGATGGCGTTCTGAACATCATAAGATATGACACGTTATTTTGAGACTCCAAAGTTTAATATTAATGTTGTGTAAAAGTAATATAATGATTTAATATAATTCGCAAATATTTCTTTTATTTCATATAATATACAAATGATGTAAAAAAAACTGTACTCACTTTTTGACTTCCTATAACTTCTTGAATTATTTTTCAGATCAAATGCATTTAATTTCATTTAGTATTTAATTTAAACAGTTAATCTCCTTTGTAAGAGAATAATCATGAATATTGCTTAATTTTAAACATCTTGGGTATCTGTCTATGTTTTTTGAGAATAGTTATTATGGACATTATTTACATTATTCGGACTATTATCCTCATCTTTGTCGCCATATTTATTACAACGTTTCGGCCGTTGTACGCTCCGGCCTTCTTCAGGTGGTTGGAATATCGAACTGAACCCTTTATTTTGCTCACTGGGGTAGACTGTTCTAGTTCCACGTGCCATGTCTAATGGTTGTCAGTTATCAGTTATCTCTTGTTAATCCTCCTCTCCATGTTTTTCACCGCCTTGAGGTATTAAACTCACACTCTTTGGGTCCTTTCACTGGATCTAACTAGCGCCTTTATCCACTGTGCCATGTGTCCTTGATTTAAACATCTGGTTTGTAAGTCAGTAAATCCTGCAATTATTGTTATTTAAAGAGTGGTTACATTTTTCGTGGACAATCTGTATATTATAATTACATTTAAGTTTTAATCAAGTTCACCTCCACCATGGTATTAAAGCCACTTAGGCACAAGGGACTCCTGGGTGTGGAAGAATTGGAAAACAGAAACACCACAAAGAAGCGAGTACAGAATGCTCTACGCTAACAGTATCGTCTCTCGCACTACTCACTTGTGAAATTCACTTCCGGATTCTTACTTTCTAGTGAAATTTCATCTGCAAAACTTGTAATACAATCATCATTTTCCATCTACTAAATTCTTGTTCTGTTATAGTTCTCTCTTCTTAATATTATTTTTCTTTTTCAAATATTCTATCACAGTCAGTAGACCCTTGCATCTTAGTGACTTTATTTCCTTGCTTGGGGTGACATGATTTAGATTTTAAATCATCTATGTGTTTTTTTTTTCTAGCGGTTCCGTTCGAAACTGAAACTTTGCATATACATGAGCATTCGGTTTCATCTAGCTATTTCAACTGTAAAATAATGAGACGTCGCTGCCAATTTAATACTTTGGCTAAATTCATAATATCTAATTGTCAAAGAGGAAAGTTCATTAGAAAAATTACCATGGAGTTCTTTATAGAAAAGGAACAGGGAATCAACATGGGCGTGAAAATGACTGAAACCAAGATGCTGGATCAGGACTGATAACATTACGAAATTCTCTTTGGATTTTTTCAAGAAATCTAAATACATAGCAGAAGCATCTGATATGTAACAGCAATATTTGATACAGCGTCGGATGATAGACTGATTGTTGTAACCAAAAGAGAGTTACTAAATGAGCAATAACCAAAACGGAAATGAAATGGTAAGTTTTATAACATAAAAATACAATACGCGCCAGCGGCCTGAAGTAGGTAAACCACAGCTAATGGTGGACAACTTAAACAGCATATTACTCACACTTAGAATAGTGCCCAACGCATTTATGAGGATTGGGACATGCCCATTAGGTTTTAAGTAAGGTATATAATACTTATACATGTATAAGACAGAAGGTTATGAAGGCTTGTATAAATATACACAGACATATTTGTAAAGAGCTGATAAGAAAGATATGGCGCAAAACATTCTGGAAATCTCCAAAACCTCCTCCTTATAGAATTTCTCCAGAATAATGTCAAAGCATATGGACAGTGTAGGCCAATAAAATGATCTTCACTGGACAGATATATTTTGAATGTTCTTCATCAATAGAGGCTGAAACCAAAGATTTATCGGAAACAGAATCGACCAATATTTGAAGCGTGGTTACTGATTCCACTGTTCTAAACAATGAATGTCACGCTTTTCGCAATTTCAGTGTCTGTGAGTACGTGTGCGTTTGCTTGTGGTGTGCGTTTGTGTGCCATTGTGAGACTTTTACTTGTCCATCCACTTGCCTATCCAATATCGCTGAGTGAGTCTAATGCAAATGTATCATTGAGCAAAAGCAATCGAAGTGAATTAGCATTAATTCTTATAAAAGGCAGCCGTCTCAAGAATTTGTGTTTAGTGTAAAAATATACTAATGTACTTACTTTCCCTTATCATGGGACTGAACACAGGATTTGCTGTTCGCATTTAAGAATATAGATGCTAGCTTATCAGATTTTACAAAGCCTGAGAGCCATTCGAGGTAGAGGGATACTGGGTAAAATGCACAGTTTATGCGGATATTTGCGGAAGTTGACGGTTAATCCTAGAGTTTAACAGGTTAAGATTGTAGTGATCGGTGGAGGTGACATTGGGAGTCGGTTCCACGGAGCAGTGGTTCGCGGGAAGAATCACCCTGAGAAGAATTTAATACGAATGGAATGATGGTTGTTTGTTTACTACAATGTGAGTGGCATGGCGGATCTTAGCGGTGTAGGTTACAGCTAATAGGACTACAGAGATGATCTGAGCAATTTCCATGGAAACAGCGATAGAGAAATGCAAGGCATGCTATGTTTCGTCTGTGTAAATTGCATTGTAGGGTGGAAAATATTTTTTCACCTGTCACCAAGATTCTTCGGGACTCTATCGAGGCTTGAATCTAAAGACTGAGCAGCTCCTTTCCAAATCTGGCAGATGTACTCTATTTCAGGCCTGATCTGACATTTTCAGAGGTAGAAAACACAAAAAAGTCCTATACAGGAAACCGACTATTTTTTGTCAGCATCTTCAGCAATGGGACGTATGCACCAGCCCCACTTGAGGTCCGAAAATCCATTCATCGTGATTGTTGAGTGTTCAGGGTCCGGTCGTTGATGTTGGAATGTAACTAGTTTAGCTTCCGGGGAATGAACTGGTTAAAAGAGTTTTAGTCACATGGTTTTCGCAATTTCAATCCTTGGATCAGGTACTGAATATCATATATTTCAGCTCAGGAGGAATGAAAAGAAATTGAATAAATGAAACAATAATTGGCTGAAGACAGATGGAGAATATTTGGCTGGACGGTTGTGATAAAAATAGTGTGATATTACAACCAGGTGGCTTCCAGGATATCTGATGCCAGGCATCGAGTAGTATAAAAGAAAATTGTACGATCAATCTCTTCCTTCAACCTTTGGTTATCGTCAGAATATATTTAGGAGGCACCTCGGCGTGGTGTAATGGTTAGCAAGCGTGTCTTTCTAGATCAGTTACGACTGAAAAGTGAGTTCGATCCTCACTGGATGCCCTATGCTTTCGGCTTTGTGCCACATCTAAGCTACGCTTAGAAAATCTTTAAAAGACAGATAGACAGAGAGGGTAAGACCTCCGAGTCTAGCTGAGTCGTGATACAGTCTTTGACTGTAAGCGACGTCTGTCGAACTCTCTGCGTTAGCAGAGAGGAACCCGGACGAAGCTTTGCCGAAGGGCAAGCTTTCGTCCGGGGAGGTAAACAAGGCCTGAACCCGTTAGGCGGGTTCAAAGGGTATATTTTTGGCCGAGCCTACGGGCTCGGAGATACTCACATTAAACCGGCCTTGTGCCACATTCAATCCTCGTGGGTGGATCGATAAATACTGTCAGAATACATTTAGGAGAGGCTGTATCTTATTAGACCTTAGTTTACCAAACAATCTCTTCTCCAAATGTCTTTCAAAATCTTTAATAGGAATTTGCACTCAATGAGATGTTCACTCTATACAAGGCCCTCGAGGTAGAGCTTATGCAAACAGAAGAGGAAGATAACGGTTTTACAGTAGACTTGAGCTGGTTAAGTAGTGATCACTGAAATATCCAAGGTTAGAATTCACGGAACCAAGGAATACAGTTCATCCGAGAACTTTCTCTAGTAGCGTTGTGACAAAGAGGTTAGAGGGGGGAGTAATTTGTCACCTACTCTGTGACGTTTTTGGAATATATTCTAAGAAGATCATCTCAGTTTACAAACATCTGTTTATCTATCTTTATTTTACATTTTACTATTCATTTCTCTAAGACAACAAAATGTTAATTATACAATATTGCTTGTAATTTTATTCAATTTGCTGTTCGGCAAAACATCGCATATAACCACAATACGACTAATAGAGAAACGTATCAATCCTATCAAATATTATCACTAATAAAACCAGCAACAGGAATACCACATATAAAATGGCCAAGATGAGTACATTTAGCGACCAAATACGAGAATATTAGTTTAAATTTTTAAAAAAAATGACAATCCTTTGTCTAAAAATGATTTTCATAAATTACATTAACTTTTTAAATATCTATTTTTTTTTCAATTACAATGTCCCAGCATCTGTAATTAGGCTGGAGGTAAGACGAACTGGAAAATATCAGTTCAGGTAGGGCGTGCCTGATCGGAAAGTGAGTTTGTTAATTCGTCTTCAGTTAGGATCAATAAAAATAAATTTGCGCAACATCAAGTATTATCAACCTCTAATTGATATCGACTTCTCCCTTGAAGAACCACAGCTAATTTTCAAGATCATTTCTTGTGTGGAATTCCTTTATCTCTCCAATGCACTCGCCAACATCGTTACCACTATAACTTCAAATTCAAATCTGGTGCCATCTCACTTTTCCAAATATCAAAATTAAACAAATACTTTAGCGAAAACTATAACATAATAACTACTAATTAGTGCGCGATGAATTTAACCGATGACGTCAAATCAACTTGAGTCACAAGTGATATAACTAGTGTTGACTACTTCAGACAACCTCCAGTTGAACGAAAGAAGTCAAGATGTCACTGTATCCAGGCTCTCTTGAGTTCATGGATGATTTCTCTCAACTAATTATGGTTCAATTTTCCACTGAAAGAAACGATCAATATGGTGTCTATCTTTCAAAGTTCTTTTCAACGCAGGCGACTGTCTCCTTTTAAATTCTACCTTGCTCTCTAATTGGGCTATTATCTTTATACTTGTTACGTTTTATTTTGCACTTTATGAGTGGCTCATTATTCTGACGCAACATAATCTATTTATTTGGAAAATTAATTTCTTTACGACATTTCATTCGTGCATCTCAATTTACATTTTTTTTAAACAAACTCTTCTTTTATATATCAAATTCTGTAGTGCAATACATTTATGAATATTAGCGTGACTTTAAAACCTAAGACATAACGTTCAAAATCTTCATTTTGACATATACACAGAACAGTTCTTAATTTATTTTTTTTATTATTTCGTACTGTGCAGTTATTGCTCACCGATTTCCACTGAATGCAAGTACACACTGCTCGATCCAGTGATTGAACTCACAACCTCTATGTCACCAAATTCATAAACCAACGCTGAAGAAACGGGCACGCAATAACTTAGAAGTACTAAATTAAAAATACATGTGCAGGGGAATTAGAACCCCCATGGATAAAAAAAAAGATCTAAATATACCTGAAGAAGGCCGGAGTGGACAATGACCGAAACATTGTGATAAAAAACAACAAAAATGAGGACAATGAACTGATATACAATTGAGTAATATTCAAGAAATATATTTTTATTTAATAAATTAATATTGTTTAAAGTGTAATAAGATTGCTATGTTTTGGGATGGAAATATGTGCTGTAAATCTTTACAAATATCCGGTTATTTTCTTACTTTAGCCTTACCAGACATTGAAATATGGCGCTTTGTGTCTTCTACAGGTTTTACTGAAC
>CAHIKZ030000391.1:2460000-2467500 GCA_903632075.3 Acanthosepion pharaonis
AAATGCATTTTGAAAGTTTCCGATCAAGTCTGCAGGTAAATTTTTCTGACCGGATCTCACCCGCAATCCTGAAATATTGGATTTCCAAGTTTTCATTATGGCGATTGTTTTCGGATTTCTGTCTTCTTGATAAAAACAATTAAAGAGACACAACTCTCTAACTTTCAATAGCTCATGTTAAATGAAAAAAATATATTGTTCTCAAATTATAGTCTTACAAAATAAAATTGTCCGTGTTTTCAACTTTAGTCCTAGAGGCCCTAGCCCAACATATCATATAATTTTGGAATCAGACCGACTCAATGAGCAAATTAAAAATATTACGGTCTGGATCTGGCCTCGCAATTCTGAAATTTTGGATTTCCAAGTTTTCATTACTGCAACTGTTTTCTGCGATTTTTTACTACGTGATTTTAGCGATTCATTTTTTTGTACATAAGTCACCTGTGAAATAAAAATAAATGTTTGTACGGAAAGTAAGGACCTACATACATCAAATTATCTTTAATTTAATTGGCGGCAGAAGAGTCATTACTATTTACATTTTTCGGACTATTGTCATCATATTTGTTATCAATTTTCAATTTGTCTCCATATTTTCGGTTTATCGGGTCCGTAACAATACTTCAGTATCTGTCTATATTTCTGATATGAGGTATTATGTACACTATTTACATTATGATAAATATGGCAACAAAGATGAGGACAATAGTCCGAATAATGTAAATAGTGTACATAATACCTCATCTCAGAAATATAGACAGATACAGATAAAATTATCGTTGAACTTTTAAAACGTAAGCTTAAATATTAATGCAATGCTTAAATGCAGCGAGTTGAGTTTGAGTTCTGTTGTTTATTGTTGGTTATCGCATCTAGACCTCCCTACTTAATGTGATGAATGCCCAATCAAGTGCCCTTCGCGAGGGCTGCCTTATTTATCGCCCGATAGGAAGGCTTTAAGCCAGTATCTACAGAAGGTAGTGAAGGGGAGTTAGAAGAAAAGGACAAACTACATGAAGACAAAATACATCTTCATCAGCAAAAAGATGGAC
This sequence comes from Acanthosepion pharaonis, assembly GCA_903632075.3. Taxonomy (NCBI): domain Eukaryota; kingdom Metazoa; phylum Mollusca; class Cephalopoda; order Sepiida; family Sepiidae; genus Acanthosepion; species Acanthosepion pharaonis. The sequence goes on from CAHIKZ030000391.1 coordinate 2,461,056, forward strand.
CCGAAATGCAATTTACAGGTCGGTGACATTATATTCAAACAAGTGCGGAAATTTAAATATATGAGAAGTGTTCTGACAGAGGACGATGCTGAGATCCGAAATCGTAATGGGATGACCAAAGACACATTCCAAAAGCTAGGCGTAGTATTACGAGACAGGCAGGTCTCGTTACTAATAAAGAAAAGAGTACTGAACTGCTACGGGGAATCTGACGTCCTTTACGGTAGCAAAAGTTGCACAGTCTCCTCAAGGATGAACAAGAGGATCGAGTCAGCAAAGGTGTGGTTCTACAGAAGAATGCTAAGGATACCATGGACCGAACATGGGAGCAACGACAGGGTTTGGGAGAATACGCAAATAAAGAGTAAACATACTTAACATCACGAAGAGTCAGCTGAAATTTATGAGAAACATAATAAGAAAGAAGGGCTTGGAAAATCTGATACTCACAGGACGGACTACGTAAGATGGACTACGGAAAGCAACGAGTGACATACATAACGGGCTTAAGCAAATCAGTGGCAGAACTGGGTTTGGGAGAAATAAAAAAAAATCAGAACTTATTGAGAGCTACAATGGACAAGATGAGGTGGAGTGCCATGTTTGCCTACGTCCTGAAAGGACACGGCACATAAAAAGATATATGTATGTGTGTCTGTTTGTGTGTGTCAGTGAGAGAGCGTCTGTGTACTAGCGTATCAATTACGTAAAAGTGACTGTTATTTAACATAATTTTGTACATTTTTCATTAACTTTCTGCATGAGTAATCTTGGAGATTCAACTTTACAATTAAATCCCTTGTCGTCTGACAGAAAGGATTCTCCATTTTAAATCTTTAAAGGTCAACTTATCGAAACACAATGCGTACTGACAATAAATGGCGTCGTATTTATGTAATTTTACAATAGTATTGTTTATATTTTTTCTTATATAAGCAACCTAGAATTTGAATCAGAATCAAGCCAATTAAATCTATTGTTATCTCTAAGAAAGAATCCTGATTTTTTAAAGCATTAAAAGTAAAAAAAAATATCTATAGAAGCTAACACGATCTCTTCTGTTAATATATGACGGCTATATTTAAGTAATGTTCAAATTGTATTGATTACATTTTATCCATCTGTCATCTTGGAATTATTTTTATCGTGACAATTAACTCTATTGTAGTCAGACACAAATCTGCTTTTTTTAGATCAGGAACAGTAATAATATACAAAGAAATTAACGCGAAACCTGCAACTAAAATATAACGTAGATATTTAGTTATTATTGAAACACATCAAATATACATAACTGAGATTACTGAATAAATTGCTGTCTCTCTTGACTGAGGATTTAACATTATTCTGCTGTTCAACTATTGATCCCCCTTTTTCTTCCAGAAACTGGAATTTAAGGTACGCTCAGCGTGATAAAATACAGTTTTACCCTTTGATTGTTTATCAGAAGATCAAATCTGAAAACGATAAGCCAGCAGTTATATATGCCTGAAACGTAAACACAGGAATTCTTAAATGGATTTTTAATCCGACATTATTTAAAAATATATTTAGTGTATAAATGTAAATCTAACCGATAATGCTTTTGAAAGACACAAGTATAGGTGTGCATTCCCGAGGGACGTAACTGAATGTTGCACTATCATGAGTGTCTACCATTGCCATTACATCCACTATAGGAATGGGTTCCCTCGCGGAAAAAAAAGGGAATAAAGCTTTGAATACTGTCAGGATACACATTTTACTTTAGGAGGTTTTTGCAATAAAGGGCGGTTGAAATTAATTTGCTCATGTATGTTAATTAAAAGAAAAAGAAAAAAAGTTAAAATCTGCCGGATTAATAAGTAAAAATCTATCATTCCTTCGGAACTCTCTGTGTGGCACCATTTAACGAGGCAGATAAAGAAAAGAAAGAAAAGAAGAAAAGGAGAGGCTAACGACCGAATCGTGGATGATAAGCAGAACACACACACGGCAAAGAGACAATGGATGAGGAATATTTTGATAAGTAACAAATGGCGAAAGGGTGTCATTACAATGACAGGGAAATTCTGAGTAAAAAGAAAGGGAAAGAAAGAAAGAATCAGATATATTTTGGCGACGGCTGTGTTATATAAGGAGATGAAAACAAACTATTGGTACGGGAAGGCATCTTATTATCAACTACAGACCGACTGGCCAAAGAAAAATTCAAATGAAAATGTTATTTCGATAAGTGACGAAAAACAGGCAGCTAAAAGGACTTTGGACAGATATGAAAAATTAAAAGCCACTCACGAGTGTCCGCTGACCGATTTCCTTCAACGGAACATCCTTGGCCTGCGATAATAAAATTATGTTATCCGAAATATGTACCGAAGGGAAATGAATGGGAATTTAGAAATGTCTTTTCGGGGCGACGTTGGCCGTGTTAAGAAGACCACCCATTCGAATAATTAGCGATAAAATACCTGACGGAAACCACGTGTAGAACAAGAGTTATGACCGTCATTGTTCATATTGTCCCGTTTGCGGCTAGAGAAATGATAACGGCGATTAAGAGGAAGAAAAGGAAAAGAGAAGAGATAATTTTTTTTCTTCCTGAAACAAAGCCGCGGATTCGTCCACGCCCGACTAAGACATCATTGGTCAAGTGGTGATCACGTGACGCACGAAGGAGAAGGAAAGATAATTTTTTTTTAGTTAAGCAAGATATATTTTTTCCGAAACAAAAGCCGCGGATTCGTCCACGCCTGAGTGAGACGTCATTGGTCAAGTGGTGATCACGTGACGCACGAGGGAGGCTGTCGCCGCCCATCCAGAGTGTAGGTATGAGAAGCTGCTACGAAGAAGTGAGGAGGGCAGTTCACGCCCTCTAAGTATGGTGAGAAGGTGGGAGTGAGGAAAGTTTCCCAAAAATGGAAAAAAAGTGGAAATTCCTAACCAGAGAGGTGGATATGTATTTAGAATTATCGAGGAAACCCCGACGCCGACAGACCCACCCCGGTTTTGGTCGGCGTCCATATAAGCGAAGCCACAACGAGCACAAATCAGTTCCAGTTCCAATTTCAGTTTGAGTTGTAGTTGCAGCGAAGAGTCAGTCTCCAGTTGAAGCCGCCTCGCAGATAGCTGACCAAGATTCACGCAAATTCCGGACTCCACTTCAACCCAAGAAGAATTATTTTGAAGAGCGACTTAGATCCAGACCACCGAAATATTTTTTTTCGACTTTCGTCCGAAGACACACCGAAAACCAATTTCTTAGAGAGCAAACAACTTGAAGCGTTAAAACTCGCCTAACGGAAAACGACGTGTCACAATCCATAGAACGGGTCGGGAGATAGATGCAGTCCTATGTATCGAACAACTAGACATAAAGTTTGTTACCTTTTTCTTTGATACTTTGAACTTTTGAGTTTTCATTTTATTTTCTTTTATGCATATTTGTGTGGTATCACCCCCGTTGAACTCGGTTTGCATTACGGCCCCAACCACTGTTTGATCTCGTCCGTCTAAGATCAATTCACAACGTGGGTAGGCAGACTGGAGATCAATGCAGTTACCTTGGTAACCAGGCGTTGGAAGCGAGTTAGGAACGACGAGGCTGATATCAAATCTAACCAGATTCCCACCCGAATCACAAAAAGGTTAGAACGTCACATTTGGGTGCCGCGACCGATACCAAGCCAGTTGGTCGTCACAGGACGAGACAACACGACTGACGCGACAGGCGGACGTCACGTTTGGAGCAGCGACACCCGAACGGAGCAGCGAGGAGCGAACAGCTGGCGCCGCGGCGAGGACGTCACAATTAGTGCTGTTTAGGGACGTCACAGTTGGTGCCATGGTAGACCAGGATAGAACGTCACAGTTGGCGCTGCGACCAGGGGACGAGGTCACAACTGACTTTAGTGTCTTTTTTTGTTTTTTTAGATATTAAACAATTTGTGGGATGGACAATTATCGCATGCTGATTTAGACAAGTTTGCTGTTACACCCGGTATATATTTACATAAAGACACATGTAATATTCAATTTTCTGAAATATTTGTCTATATATCACTGATTACCGCTTAAAATAAATTTCAGTATTTGTTTTGGATACACATAACGTTTAAACGATAAAATCTCTCGGATTAACAGATAAAAATCCATCATTTTTTTTACTAATGCGATCGGCTGTTGTTCAACTTCCAATCAAATGCTTGATAGCGGGTTATGGTTTGCCTAATACAAGTCAATGTCTGCTGGTTGTTAATTTAGCATGGGGGTCGGCATCAGAGACTGATCAGCTCTGATGGGGTCGACGTGATGAGGGGATTATGATGTTTGAAAGAACCGAAACTGCTCAATGACCCAACATCACTGATGACGCCCTCTAGCGGGAAAGATCGGATATTCAAAGTAATTGAAACACATATATAAACATTGGCGGCAACCAGTCTAGGAGAAGGAAACTCGGGATCGCTCTATCCTAAAAGTGTCTATACATGAGGAAGGGTGAGACAAAATTGCCACAATAACTCCTATCTGTCATCGGAGTTGGTGTTAAATGTAGCCCAATGTACAATGGAAGACGAGAGGACCTAATTATATATATATATATATATATATATATATATATATATATATATATATATATATGTACAGATGCACAAAAATAAAATATTAAAACTGATACACAAATTGAGCTCAATGTATTATTTATTTCAGAGCAAATAAATAATAAGCAATAAAATCCCAAATCTTCCCCTGATCCCCGCCTTGTGATTTCCATCTGACTGAAAGATTGAAATGGATAAATTCTGTATTAGTTTTCGATACATTTTTCTATTTCCGACACGTATACTTTATACTTATGTATATAATTTATTTAATTATATACTCTGATTTTAATTAAACAGTATTAATTACATTTTCCGTACTGAATGATCGAGAGATTTCCAAGAACCTACACGCCTCAATGGGTACCATCATTCGATCTAATGTGCTGTTAACAATTCAGCCAGGAAGAAGCGTCTGGCTAGTAAATGTAAACAACACACACACACAAAAACACACACACACACACAAACACACACACACACACACACACACACACACACACACACACACATATATATATATATATATATATATATATATATGTAGATATTATAATTTTTTTCGTACAGACGAAACAATTTACTCACTACAAAGATTTAATTTCGTTACGGTGCATTTGAATTGCACCTGGACTGGTGAGAACCAAAATTAGTAAATGCACCGAAACAAAGATGTATCTTTGTAGTGAATAAACTGTTTTTGTCTATATGAAAAAATTATAATAAATAATTATTGGTCTACTATCAGTATCGAGCCCTCTTTGGATTGAAGAGACAGTTAAACTTAAAGAGACAGTTATCATTAAGTTTAACTGTCTCTTCTAATTTGAAAAGGGTTAACTTCCTCGACGTAACTCTCGACTTACCAGGCAACACATACCAACCTTATAGAAAACCAAATGCTAACCCTTTATACATACACCCGAAGTCAAACCATCCTCCATCAATAATTAAACATATGCCTTCATCAATAGAAAATAGAATTAGCATTAACTCCGCAAACAGGGAAATATTCCAACAAAACAAAAGATTCTATAACACTGCCCTAAAAAAATAAAAAATTATATAAAATGTTTATAAAAATGCTAACATTAACTACAGAGAAAATTACACTGGACATAGGAAAAAAAACAGGAAAAGAAATATCATTTGGTACACCCATCCGTTCAACCAAAGGGTTAGTATTAAACTAGGACAGAAATTCTTAGCTCTAATTAATAAACACTTCCCCACCAATAGTAAGCTTAGTAATATATTCAATAAGAACACCCTAAAATTGAGCTACAGCTGCTCTGATAATCTTGAACGCATAATAAAAAAACACAATAATAAGATCTTGAACAAAACCCCCATGCCAAAGCAGTATTAATAAAAACTCTGCACTTAAATCAGACGATAAAAGGGAAAAAATTATATAACTGTAGAAACCCAGAAGACTGCCCATTAGAAAATAAATGTTGTATTAATTCTGTGGTATACCAATGTACTATTTCATCCACAGAGAGCCCTAGCACTAATATGATATACATTGGGTCCACGAAGAATAATTTTAAAGATAGATGGAGGCAGCATAAGTGCTCCTTTTTAATAATATAAACAAACGAAATCAGACTTCACTATCAAAATATTTTTGGCACCTGAAGGAAACAAATAGGACACCAAAAGTTAAATGGAAAATCATTGACAAGGCTAGAACATGTAAAACTTGGGATGACCCATGCCCTTTGTGCATCCATGAAAAATTGCACATTATTAAACTTCTAAATAATAATAATCTATTAAATAATAGACACGAGTTAACGGTTTTTTGTAGGCATCATCAGATTTTTGGTTTGAATTATTAGAAAATTTATATAACTTGT
>CAHIKZ030000391.1:2470000-2472500 GCA_903632075.3 Acanthosepion pharaonis
CTAGAAATCAAATTAAAAGGAGCCATGACTACAATAATAAAAAGCGCTTTGTACTCCACTGTGAAATCCCCTCTCTGAGTTTCACGCCTAGGTGATCTTCCAACGATTAAGATCTAAACCAATGGAGACTAAGTAACCTACCTTTAAATTACCTGAACGATTATATATATATATATATATATATATATATATATATATATATATATATATATTCACTAGCGGGTATTAAATGCCACTTAAGATTATCGCACAAACTTTCATAACTGAATCAATAAGCTTTCAAAAAATCAATTCTCCCATGAAACAAGATTTCAAGACATCAAGGAACTCGAACTCAATGCGACGAGACAGCTGCTCACTATCCCAAAAAGGAAGTTCCAGGAATGCTCCACCAATGGAAACGACGCTGGATAAAATGTTTTACATTCAGAAGGCAACTACTTCGAAGGGGATTAAATGACGAATTGATATGTGTTGTAGTTTTCTTTTTATAGCACCAACCCCAATACTTTTGTTTGTATGTTGAAACGAATTAAGACGAAAGGTTAATATGAATATGGGAATGAGACGCTGATGTCGAAGTGAACAGACACGTTTTTCCATAGCTAAAAAAAAATGCGATATCGTCTTTTAAAAGATTGTATTCGAGTCACTTCAATGTTTTTTCATGCAATTAGTTAATTCCATTCTTCATTCAGTGTCAGTTTAGAAGTTGTCACAATTGGAAACCTTATTAAACAAATTGTGAAAAACAAACGATGAGGAGGCTTAAGTTTTCTGCTCTGACAAAATACGTAAATCCTTTTCTATTTCTTCAAGATGTGATCAATTTGCATCTAGCCTCTGGGAATTGAAAAAGGCGAGATACTTGAAATTTGGGAACCAAATAATTATGAATGTATTGTGACAGAGTTTGCAGACTTTAAGAGCAAAAAGATATTGGTAAATGTCAATCCAGCCTGCAAGAAACAAGAATTAAATATGCCTTACATAAATCTGAGATGAAGGTTATCGTGATTACCGAAGCATTACAGAGGCTAGATTTTGATGAGATCCTTTTTCAGCTGGCCACTGAATTAGAATCAGTTCCAACTGTGGAGTTGGGGGGGGGGTTCAAAAGCCCCAAATTCAGTTTACTTGAAAACTGTTATTATGATAGGAGAAAAAAACAATAGAAATTTTTATTTAAAAGCTGGAGGTACAAAAAATATACAGTACATGCTTTATATATATATATATATATATATATATATATATATATATATATATATATATGTATATCAGCGCAGAGCCAGTGGGAAAGTGAGTTGTACCAAATGGTGAGGAGCAAAACATATATTAATCATTCTCTGTCTGTCTGTCTCTCTCTCTACACACATACACACACACACACACACTCTCAGAAACATTACTTCAATCGCCAAAGAACCTGGATACAGCCGAGAACAGTTTATTGTAGACATCTATCTATCTATCTATCTATCTATCTATCTATCTATCTATGTTTGTGTTTTCATGTAACCCACTTCCCAGAATTATTAATTCAGTGACGTACCATCAGACGGATGCTTATTGGAAGATGGTCACGTTGAGGTCATTGTCTCACACCTTAGTATAAAAATCACTCTGTTTTTCTCCCATTCTCTCTTTCTCTCTCTCCCTCTCTCTCTCCCTCCACATATATATATATGTGTGCGTGTGTGTGTGTTTGTGTTTGTGTGTGTGTGTGTGTGTGTGTGTGTTCGCGCTGGTGTGTTTGTATGAGTGCGTGATGATATGATCAAAATAATTAGTCCAACTTAAAAGCCGTATTCCTCGAATATCAAGAATCACCGCTTCAAAGAAAACTTCTGAGCTCTGAGATTCCATTAGTGAGAAGAAATGCACTCATTTTCTTGATCTTAACCCCAACATGAGGTTGAACATTAACGTTGAAAGTGAAACAGGGTTTATTAAAACTGTCATGTGATGTCAAGGCAAGTTGCTCACAAATAAGCACAAATTGAGGCAGATATTTCTTCCTTGCAAAGTCCTTATCATTGATTTTGAATTGACAACACTTTTACTTCGAACTGTAATTGACTACAGGACAAGAGAAACGAAAACAATGTTTCAAATGACTTCGTCTCGTCATTATATAGATGAAATATATTGAACTAGATGCTTAATGACATATGCATATGCATATATATATATATATATATGTGTGTGTGTGTGTGTGTGTGTGTGTGTGTGTGTATTGTATGTGTGTGCGTGTGTGAGTGTGTAAAGTAAAGGTAACAAATACGTTAGTATACAATCCAAGTTGAGCCTAGTAATATAAAATATTAAATCTGATCTTCAAAAACATGTATTTATCATTAGAGAGCAACAATAACAATAATAATAAAATCCCAAATCACCTCATATGGGGAATATCCTATTTCGGCAGACGAAGATATCTGTCGTCGTTCGTCTGTCTTATGAAACCCGTTGTGGAATGAGTTCGTGTCAGCAATAG
>CAHIKZ030000391.1:2475000-2522500 GCA_903632075.3 Acanthosepion pharaonis
CAAATGTACAATAATAGTGATATCTGGAGGTAGGGGAGGCCACTCTATGAGTTCTATCTCACTTTCATGTTCTTCATATAAATTCTTAATGGCTCGAGCAGCATGTATTGGAGCATTACCGTCTTGGAAGATGCAGTCACCTTCAGGGAATAATGTCTGGACCATTGGATGAACATGATCTCCCAAAATGTTCAGGTAATCTTTGCTGTTTATTCTACCATGCAGGACAACTATTGGACGAAGACCATGATATGGGGGCCCAAACTATCACTGATCCATCTCCATGCTTCACTGTTGGAAGAATGCTTAGAAGTTTCTTTAGGCTGCTTCCACACATAAACTCTCCCTGAATTTGGGAAAAAGAGAAAAACCGGACTCGCCTGAGAATATCACTTGCTTCCATTGGTCTGAAAACTAGGCATTGTGATCTCAGCACCACTTCAACCTGTTCTGAATATTGCGAGTGGAGAGAAGAGATTTTCTTTACGGCGGCTCTTCCATGATATTCAGCCTTATAGCGCCCACGACGAACAGTTTTAGTAGAAACTGAACTTTTCAGATGGTTATTCAGCTCATCAGTGACTTTGCCCTCATTAGTCCGATGATTTTTGACACATTGCGTTTCAATGCACGTCAGTCCCTGTCAGTAAGTCTGCAAGTCCGGCTCGAACTGTTACGGTTGCCAGAGGTTTTGCCCTGTTCCACGAATTGCGTCATAGATTTTGATATGATAGATCTTGAAAAACCAAACAATTCATCAACCTTAGTGATCGAGGCTCCTTTCATGCGAGCTCCAACTATTTGTCTTTTTTTCGAATACGGAGAGGTCATGCATTTAGCTTAAATTTTACTAAATTCTAAAAATAAATAAGTCAAAGACAGTAAATTAGATAAATAAACGTATTTACAATAGATATAACCTACAATTACGATGTTTTAGTTAAAGATCTTAATATAGTAGGTCTTTGAAATATAGGAGTGGAATTTGGACCTGTTCCAATTGTTTTGTCCAAACCCTGGAGATAAAAAGAGAGTGTGTATATTTTCTTCTGGTTAGAAACTACTAGTGACCAAACAGTGTGGATTTCTTTCTCAGCCCTCTTTCTGTTAATAAAAGCCTTACCTCTAATATTGACTTGTCTCCATCAATAAACATATCAAAAATATTCATTCAGATACACATAAACACACACTCACTCTCTGACTGTGTGCATTCTAAAGTTCCATAAACGTTTTACAGGTCGAATATTCGTAATCGCGTCTGGGTGGTGCTCATACCAATTTCTTGCAGTTTCTTTTCCATAAAAATTGAAATTTTTCCAATGCAGTTATTGACCCACTCTGTCATCCTCGGGTTTCTATTCAGTTGATGCTAATACCGTGCAACCGGATACAAGATGGCTAATTGTTTCTGGATATTTATCACACAATCTGTATTATGGGGTCTCTAGATAGATAGATAGATAGATAGATAGATAGATAGATATGTCCATTCCGAGACAAAACAATCCTGTCCATATTGACAATATAAAAACAATTACTAATCGACAACACTACTATCCTACACCAAGAAAACCAAAAATTCAGATTACAGATACTAGAAGCAATTTATATTTAAAAAAAAATCAAGCCGGCACTGAACAGAATCAACTATAAATACTGCAGTAATGTTCTGAAATGCCTGTATAGGAACAATTGTTTCACTCTTTAATGCGCGCATGACCATGACATGAAAAAATTCCATAATAGATAATTTTTTCACGTTCTAATGAGCGCTCAGCACATTGCCAACCTTTTAGCATTTAAAAGCATAATAAAAAATTACGATAATGGATAACAACGCACAACTTTATAAAGATACTGTAATAATGAAAAACGTATAGATTTGAACTACTTGCACCACTGAAGATGATCTTGGAAGAAGATCGAAAGTACTTGGGAAATGAAAATAAAAGAAATTTAAACAGCTAGAGCACACTTTTCTCATCCTCAATTTATTCAATCAGATATGAATTATATATATATATATATATATATATATATATATATATATATATATATATATATACCCTTGGTTGAAGGTGAAAGTGAGGTCATGATTTTTGATGGAATCAATCATCAGGAACTGGTATCCTGTACACAAACACAGACGGATTTAAGATATCAATGTTTGGCTATTCGATTCTCAAACACATTTTCTCTTTTTAATCAAACATCAGTAGACTAGATCGAATTTTGTAGGCAAAACATTGGACTCTCCGTGTCAGATAGATCAATAGCAATGGGAAAACTAAATGAATTTTGGTAACGTTTAACATTCATTACATACAATTAAAAAAATAGGACCTTAAAATAAACAGTTCTATCTTGATGTCAAATCTGATCGATACGTCCTTCTAATACTGTTAATAAAAATTGTTGAATTTTATTTGCCTTTTTCAGAGTCAGTGTTTACAGATTAAAAAAAAACAAAGAAAAATGGTGGCTGTAAATACGAAATAATCTTCTGGGTTTCACAAACTCTCCAGCAACCAATATAAGTATTAGCATTCTAACACGCTGACATGACTGAATTTAGAAATAGATTAACGCAAATAAATGACATCCTGAAATAGGTTCAATACGAAAAAACTTTTTTATACAAAACAAAGTATATATATATATATATATATATATATATATATATATATATATATATATATATATATATAAAGGGACGTAAATTGCGGCACCGAGATCCGAAGACGTATTGAGATGGCCAATGAAATATTCCAAAAGCTAAGCATAGTCTTACGAGGCAGGCAAATGTCAATGGAGACAAAGGAAATAGTACTGAGCTCTTGCGTGATATCTGTCCTCCTCTATGGCAGCGAATAGACAATCTCCTCAAAGATGAAGAAGAGACGTGAAGCACCAGAAATTTGGTTCTATAGAGATATGCTGAGGATACCATGGACTGAACATATGACCAACAAGGAGATTTTGGAGAGAATTGATAAAAAAGAAACTCATAAGTAACATAAAGAAAAGGCTGTTGAAATTCCTAGCCCACGTAATGTGGGAAGGTGTTTGGAAAATCAGATACTGATTGAGGAAAAGGCTGGCAGACTAAAGCAACGGGTAACATACTTGAAAGGCTTGAATGGATGGATGGCCGAACAGGGTTTGGAAGAAATAACAAAAAGACTATATTAATTAAGATCTACAACGAACAGGAAGAAGAGAAGTGGTATGATCGCCTACATCTTGAATGAACACCACATGAAATGAGAATGTATTCGTAACTCCAAGCTGACAATTGATCCCCAATATTGTCAAAGTTCTAAGGACACTTTGCAAAGTAATGAAGCCTAAAAAAATCATTATTTATCAGTTATAATATCATAATAATTTTTTGTCACTTAAGATTATCTTTAGATTATTTGTTTTCGTCTGATTCGGAAAATTGGATTATGAATTCATGGAACTATTAGAACGAACTTTTTTTCATCTAAATTAATGTTTCTCTATTAAAAAATACGTAAAGAAAATCTATAGCTTCTATTCATATTTTCAAGTGAAGAAAAATGATTCCGATGTTATAATTGAACATTATGGAATCTTTTTGCTACATCCCTTCACGTCTTCCACATAACGTTGAGATAATAATTGGCATCAGTTTGGGATCAGGGGAAAATTTGATTGCAACCTTAGAGTAACGTCGCCACTCCGTCGCATATCTTCCAACCAAAGCACAGCGTTTCTGCAGCGTTGCAATAATGTGTTAACTGGGATGTGTTTTATCATTCAGAATTTTATCAGAAAGCCTATAGTTAATGATAATACTTCATCTTTCAGATTCTGACATAAAATGATTTTACCTTAAATTATTACGTTCACATCCGTGTCTTATTTCAGCTTATATATTTCCCATCGATATTCAGTAAACCTTTTTTTCTTGAAACATAGGTTCTTATATTTTTATTTAGTTACTTCCTATCATATAATTTGTTGCTATTCTTTTCTTAGATTCAATTATCAGGTATTACTGATTTCTTATTTATATTTAGTATTACTACATGTGATGTTGTATATGACGTTTTTGGTTATCGTTCAGCGTAGAAAGTACCTTTCCGCAGTCCATCGATAATTGTTCCACCAAATTTTTTAAGGAGGGTTATTTTCGGCATTTAGCTAAATTATTAAACTTGTTCCTTGTTCTTGTAGATTCATGATCAAAAGTTAAGCGAAGAATCGTTTATAACATCTCAGTATTATTGTTTGGCCTTGCCTACGGTAGAGTAATAGATAACGCCTCGGATTGAGGAATCGGAGAGCCGAGTTCGAGCCGAGTCAAATACATTACATTCATTTACGTGCTAATAAACTTGGGAAAGGCATGTATCCTCACCGAAGACAAAGATGTCCACAGATGGACGGAAAGAGGATGTCTGTTATATACTGTCAGAGATTATGTCTAATATATTGCAGTCCTGCGAAGAGTGGTTCTGTCAGATATTTACACAAGTTGATTAAGCATGTTACGTGTTGCTTTCCTCTGTCACTCTTGTGTTTAATCTGTCCTAAGAGTATCATGTTTTCCAAGCACTCTTTCCTCATTATGTAATCTAGAAATTTCATCTCGTTCATCTTTATGTTAAGTATAAGTGTCCTTTTGGTTTCCATTTTCTCTAAAGTTTCATAGTTGATCGCATTTTCAGTTCATATTACTCTCTCAATATTCACAGAAATATAGGGGGACAGATATTACATAGGATTTCAGTACATTTTCTTTGGTTTCAAAGAAATGTTTCTGTATCTTAATACTTTGAGAAAGCACTTTCACTATCCTTCTGGGCTATAAAATCTTTCTATATTCGTAGTTTGACAGAAGATTAGACCGTACTAAACTAATACAGTTTTCGCTGTGTGGGTTTAGACCAACTTTCAGCAATTCTCTTCCACCATCACTTTTGGTGCCATTACGTGCCCACTATCAAATTTTGTCACCTTTATAGAGTATGTTGAATTTTATATTACCCCCACCAGTCATCGTAAATATTATCGTGCGGTAGAGTCTAACTCTATTTGTATTCATCCCTATAAGTTACGTCATGCCACTTTCCCGATTCGTTCGTTAGATATTCATTTGACCAATTCAACCTTCTGTTCAGAATTTTCTTTGGTTAACGTGGGTATTTTGCGCTGTAAACTCGTGTAAGTTATTTTCTTCCTAACACTATGCGTATTTATCTGAAACCTCACTTTTCTGGTAGTTAATTTTTAATTGCCTACTGATTTCCCCACAATCATTTTTCATCTTTGTTCACTAAATTTTCTGGTTTTCCGATTTTTTTTTGCACTTAAAATACTTCCTGTAGTATCAGACGTCTTTTGAGTGGTTTCAGCAGCATTTCTGTAAATTTACAGTCTAGACATTTCTCGTTGCAACATCTTATCCTTCTAAATTACAGCCTTCAATTGTGTTTCAGCAAAAAGTTTAGTCATGTTTTTAATATAAAAAAAAAAAAGCTAGCGTTAAAATACATTGACTTGACACAATATTATATCATATTAATAAGATGGAACATTTCCCACATGTAAATTTACATATTACCATGAATTTGTCACCTCAAGCCTTTCATTGGCCCAATAGGTTTGCATGACGTTTTTACGGATACTAAAACATGCTTAAATCGATGTATAACTTGTTACACGGCAAATAAGAAGAGGCAACAACAGATTTTCCTCGAGCTCCACAGACACTATTGATCCAAGCATATTGCTAAATACTCTTGGCTTCTTAATAAAATAACTGTGTATAATCAATTATTATAGTCGGCTCAATACTTTTGCATGCCAGTGTATTATCAGACTGATGGCTACTTTTACCACAATAGACTAATGATAAAAATGTATTTATTTTACATGACAATTTTTTTCAGAATAGTAACCTTCTTCGCCAAAATACACAATTCAGTGATGAATATCAATGAAATAAATCGAATATTTTTCAAAGAAAATTTCAGATTAAAATACTGCTAATTAATACAGTTTATATTCCGTTTTTATCCAAAGTCGTATTTTATTCTAAAATGTTTTTGAAACATCTATTCTCATTAGGTCCATTTCTACTTCGAAAAAAATAATTTGAAAAAAAAAATCGCTCGATATTTGCATAAAAGGATGTATTGATTGATTTTTTGCGACATATCAATTCTTTAAAGGTTATTTAAAGTCATAAAACATTTTCTAGATTATAAGAATTAATTTGGAAATAATACGGATTTACGGATACATATTCTATTAATTAACCCAGGAGGAACCCTGAGAGGAAAAGAGATCGATTCATAACTATCTCAAAGGTATTTGCGCATAAGGAATATAATGAAACTCGACTGAAATTGAAACTCTCCAACGTCGAGGATTTATCCATTGCACCAGGCGTTCACACAAGCATGCATCATTAAGTATTCCCAAGCGGTCACCTATCTAAATACTGATTTGCATGAAGGGAGTTCGACGGAATAACTAATTGGTTCTTGCCTCCCCGATCAAACTCAATGGCTAACCTGCAAAACACCTCTGCAAACAGTATTTAATCGGCAAACCCACAATCGATTTCAAGCACGAAGAAAAACATTATTAACACCTTATAACTTCTAACATTCTGTTTGTTGTAGCATACCTACGAACAATAATGGGTATGTCCCCTTTCAGATATTTACAGTAGTAAATACTGTATGTTGGTCTACATTTGAAGATTCATTGCGGTGTTCGATTGACTCACTTCTTGTAGTTGACTACTTCTACGCGCCGCAGGAGAATCTTATATGTTTTGTTCTTGTCCTAAGTATTATCGTTCATTACTAACCTCCGTGTGATTATTCTATTCAGTAACCTTCCCTGCGTTACAAAACTGTTAAATCGTAAAAATAAATTATATTTCAAGGTTTACTGAAGTCCAATTAAAATAGATGTGTCAATGAAAAATTCTCATAACAATGACAAAATAAAATCAAGAATAATTATAGGCCTCTAAATGTTCTAAGAATACGTTAATAAAGAAAGAAATTATAACAAATATTTAATGTCATTTCATTCTTAACGCAAGAAGAAAAGCATACAAAATCTATAAGTAAAATGAGTACAATCGACAACAAAACCATGTATAATATTAAATTGAATGCGGAAAAGATTTCGTCTTCATTAAGAGGTCTTTAAGAAATTAATTTTAGTATTGAGCAAAATATTTTCCTTATTTCGAACTACGATGTCTCTTTTGGCAGCAGTATTTTATAAACGTAAGGAATAAAGTATAGAATAATTTACTTTTAATTAACGGTTTGATTTTTATATAGCGTACGCTCGTCCTTAGTAAATATAAATAATTTTTAATATAAATATGTTTAAGCGTTGATTTGCAACCTTGCTTCATTTGTTAATTCTGAAGTAAATATATTTACGCCTAGAATGATTTCTGAATAAAAATTAATGTCAATAACAAACTTCTATGCTAAGCGAGATTTGTCTGTGAAGATCTCAGTTTACTGGGCTTCGCCAATGGGATCCCAACATAGACTTTGATATCAATGCGTATTTACGGCTTTACTGGAGGTAGGTGGTTGCCTCGGGCTTGTAAATGGGTGGCGAACCCGATTGTGCTCGGATTGTGCACACGCAGAAAAATTAATCTTAACAGGAAATGACTGAAAAACACATTTCCCTCCACCAATCTATAGGCAAAAACACACAAATGCATGCTGGGATTTCTTGCAAACCAATAAATTGAGTCAGTTCTCTGTTTCATATGATTCAGTTCCGGTCTGTCTTGTCTTGAAGTTAGAAAGCTACATTCACTTGTTCCAATTTGTTCTTGCGTCTCAACCTCAATTCTTAGTTTGTGAACTTTTTATAAAACCCATGTTGTTTGTGTGTGTCTGTGTTCGTTTATATATGGGATCGGATTTCCAACATTTTTCAACCAATAGTAATAGATAATTCTGATTGTTCAGTCCAAGGGGATGCCATATTCCCAGATAGTACATCCATCTCGGGAGAGAGTTATAATTAATCCGTCGCCTGAGGTATCTGTAAGGGGTTACATTCTAATGGGGCTGCACTGTTTTAGCCACTGGGACGATTTAAGCAGGGTCAAAGATCTTAAACATCAGCCTTGTGCTACATTCCATTCGATTGAGGCTAGAGACAAACACAGAATATTGAATTTCCTTTATAAATTAATAAAGATTGCAGATTTTTTTTCATGTTGATTCTTTAAATAATTTATGGTCAGTTTCATACATTCAGACAGTTTATTTCATCTTCATTTGATTATAGTCTTGCGTTTATCCCTGAAAAAAAAATAATAGAATCATACAAGTAAGAAAATCAACAGAGTGGAGATAACTAAATTGCGTCGGCTATTTTGTTGGACAAGCCACTAAATTTCGTCATAATTTCAATATTTGTACAATGTATACTAATTGATTAACACCAAACATCGAGCAATAAATATAAGAAAAATGGTAAGAAGAAGCAATTTGATTATTTAGAATTAATTACATAACCTTGTTTTCTTCATTGTTATTGTCTAACAAACGCTTCTACGTCTGCCTTTCACATGACATACACTGACGGGAGAATATTGTTAAGTCCAGAGCTTTTAGAATGTATGTTCCTACTAATATAACCTTCTACATTTTGCTGGTATTTCCTGCCATTCACACAATTTCAAATCAGATTATATCTTTATGACAATTCGTTTAGTGTTGACAGAAGCCAGATTAATATCCTCCACTGAAAATACGATATTTACAACAAATATGTTCATTTTTATATAAATAACTCAAGCTATATCATTGAAATAACTAATATTGAAGACAAAAAAAGGAGTGTGATCATTATAAACTTATAGATAGAAATCTTTTACTAATACTGGATTTTTATAAGCCTACAATTATTTTGGATCCAATGTTATTTCAGGAATCAGGCACGAGCGTTTCTCATTAGTTATCTATGTTTCATACTCCAGCTCTTCCGGGGAGGTCTTGGTCACTGCGCCGAATAAACAAAATGTTGCATAGTTCTCCCCCTCTTCAGCAGAGGTCTTCGTTAATGCATCTTCTCTCTCTCTTTGCTTACTTCTCTCGGCCGGGTGATCGCTAATTGGTTTCTTCAGAGGTAAAAAGAGAACAACAACAAAAGGATTTTAAAAGAATATATCTATTCTAATAAACACGTCGTCGTGTACACCTTCTAACTAGCCAGTGGGTTTGCTATCCCACATCTAATAGGGAGAAGTTTCCATACACGAGAATAACACCTCTACATACTTCGGCGTGTAAAATATCTCTCTGAAAACACATTATTATCGATAATATTTCTAGAGTGATTTGGTTTAGTTTCTAATTTCTCATATATGTTTAGAAAGGGTTGTGCTGTTCGTGTCGTATTACTGCTCTCTGATATTACTGTATCCTAATTTTTACTACCTTTCACATATATTTTGTGTTTCTGCGTTGTATACGGATGGACAATTCTTTTTTTCAGTACATCTTACAAACAAATCCTGATTTGGTCTCCTCAGTAAGTTAATATTTAACTTGCATCAATTGTTATTTTACAGTGCATAACTGTTTGTGTGCAAAATGAATATCCAATGGTCTGAGAATATCTGAGAATACTCAGTCGTCTAGATGCGGCCTCGGCGTTTGTTGTAGAGTAGTTTTCACGGTGGAGGCTTGTATTTCACTAAGTCGTTCCTAAATTAGGTTCGACCTACAAAATGTTAGGAAATTGAAATAATACTTAATGACGCAGGAATCTAGTTGTGGTGGTTGATACTTCAATGTCCGACATCGACAGACTTACTGAACTCCACTGAGCCCAACTCGCGACTGCTACTACTACTTATTATGTGTGGGAGAGTCTATTACAATAGAATAGGTAATGTCCCGGTATAACAGCGGTATTGGGAATGTAGTGCAAGGCGCGCCGAATAGGCTTGACTTGGGTATTCACATAAAGCTTAATTGTGTTCGACCATGTCTAGTTGTTAATCATTTGTTTAATAAACTTTTGGATAGCCGTTTGTTTATATATGAGCCAATTATTTTTTTTTTATTTGCAAAGTGTTCTCAATCCTCAGCTTTGTTTTTAATGAGCAGGTTGACAGCTGCAATGTGTTTCAAGCCGCGAGAATGGTGCATGCACTCAGTTTTCTTTTGTGAGTGACCATGATGAGTGTTACAACCTGTTTCAACCCTCCTGAAAATCGTATACTGCTTGGTTTTCGATCCACCATATTGAGTGCTATCATGCGTTGCAAGCCTTCTTTGCAGCTTCTTTGTGACTGTGTCGATTGACTGTTGGAATGTGTTTCAACCTTCTTGAAATATCTTTGTAAGTGACTATATTCAGAACAGCAATGTGTATACACCACCTTGAGAAATATTTGTATGCGGATTCGATTATGAATGACAACTATTTATTTTCTATAAATCATGTTAACTATTTCAAGTAGTCACCAAAATTTATTGGTCAATATTAGAAAGGGAAATTAAATAAAAAATTAAATGCAATGTCAATCGTTATCTTCTTTTTAGTACTTGTTCTTTTGTTGTTCATTTTTTCTCCCTGCCTTTATCTTACCTCCCTTATTTTTTTAGATCCCTTTTCTCTTCTTTGTCGTCATTTTGACCCTTTTTGGTCCTTCCTGTCTCTTATCTATTTTTTCTTAATTTAGGCTTCATATTTATTTTATTTTATCTAACTTTTTAATGTTTACAAGCTCAAGCGGAGCGAAATGGCTATGCACATGGTGTATTTGTGAATTTTTTATTTGTAATTTATTTATATATGCTATGTAATAAATACATTTAACTCTATTTATGGATCTGTTATATATATATATATATATATATATATATATATATATATATATACACAATAGAAAAATGACGAAAGTAGCGCAGTAGGATATAGTGTTTTACCTTTTTTATTGTGTTAACTTGCTCTGCATGTTCGATTTTCTGAGCATTCTATTGACCGCTTTTTTATACGTCCGTTCTTTTGGTACTGTAATTTTTTTCCTGACTTTTCACATATATTGTGTTATATATATATATATATATATATATATAGTGTTATATATATATATATATATATATATATATATATATATATATATATATATAGTATATATATATATATATTGTTATATATATATATATATATATTGTGTTAAATATATATATATATTATTTGTTATATATATATTGTTATATATATATATATTATTTGATTATATATACATATATATATATTGTGTTATATATATATATTGTCATTATTATATATATATATTGTGTTATATATATATATTGCATTTTATGTATATATATATATATTGTGTTTTATATATATATATACATGTTATTTGGATATATTATATATATATATTGTGTTATTTATATATATTATTATTATATATTATTGTTTGTGTTATATATATATATATTGTGTTATTATATATATATGGTGTTATATATATATGTTATTTGGATATTATATATATATATTGTTATTTGGATCGGTATGTATTATATATATTATTATTTGGATATATATATATATTATATATTGTGTTATTTGGATATATATATATATATTGTGTTATTTTGGATCAGCATGTGGTACTATTATATATTATGTTATTTGGATCGGTATATCATATTATATATTGTGTTATTTGGATATATATGTTATTATTATATATTGCATTGTTTGGATATATATATGGTCATATTATATATTGTGTTATTTGGATATATTGTTATTATATATTGTGTTATTTGGATATATTATTTATATATGCGTTATTTGGATATGTTATCATTATATATTATATTATTTATATGTTCACTATTATATATTATGTATATATTCGGCATGTGGTCACTATTATATATTGTGTTATTTTGGATATTATGTGGTATATTATATATTGTGTTATTTGGATATATTGTCATTATTATATATTATGTTATTTGGATCGGTATGTTATTATATATTGCATTATTTGGATCGGCATGTGGTCACTATTATATATTGTGTTATTTGGATCGAATATACACATTATATATTGTGTTATTTGGATATATATACATATTATATATTATTATTTGGATCAGTATGTTATTATTATATATTATATATTTGGATGGCATGTGGTCATATATATATTGTGTTATTTGGATATATATATTATATATATATATATATATATATTATGTTATATATATGTATGTTATTATATATATATATTATTTATATATATATATATATATATTATATATATAGATATTGGTCACTATTATATATGTTATTGTATATATATATATATATTTGTTATATATATATATATTATTATATATATATATTTATCGGTATTATTATTATATATTATTATTTATATATATATATTATTATATATATATATATTTTGTTATTTATATATATATATATTATATATTGTGTTATATATATATATATATATATATATATATATATTGTGTTATATATATATATATATATATATATATATATATATATATATTTATTGTTTAAAACTTGACTTTCAATGAATATATCCCAATATCGGGAACAGCGTATTTGTAGATATAAAAATTGTGGGCGTAGAAATAAAAAATATGAATGTTAGTTTCTGAGGTTATGACACCTTCAGACAATGTATTACGCTTTTTCCGTATGACCTGTAAGGGATTACCCCGATTTTATGTAAACCTACACAAATAGGTGTAATGCATGGTCACATGATCGAATAAAGTGTGTAAATGCTAGTCAAATGTAGTGTTGATTTCTATTCCGCCACTTTTATATATATGTGTATATGTATGTGTGTGTTTGTGTGCGTGTGTGTGCATTATAAAATGCTATCACAGCAATCATAATAATTTTGTGCATTGCATCACAGATTCCATGATAGTTTTTAACGGGCAAATCCTGCCTAAATAAAAATGATTTTCTAATTGTCATGTTACCTGATATGAAAAATCTAGTACGTCTTATCATTGTTTAATATTTCGCCTCTAATTTCCTACTAAGTAAATGCGAGGAATATTACAGCCTCCTCTGTAAAAGTAAATAGTTACTTATTTCTTTTTTCTAAATTAATCTCTCCGGCTTTCAGACATTTGCCAACGTTGTATTAATGTCAAGATGTTGACCGTTACGAAGAAGAAGGCAAAACTATTATTACCGTCGATACATGAAAGTCAAAGAAATGTATTACTTCTAAAGCCTTCCTTTTAAGATGGCAGCAGAAGACAGTAGATTCTAACTTTTCATTCCTTTGTTTCTAGTTGATTGGTAACTTTTCTTCTGATTTCTAAACTCAGCAAAGAGCGAAGCTAATGAACTGAACCGTAAGACATTGCCACGACGAACTAACTTAAACAAACGCTCTTCGAAGTCGATTGCTAGCCTTAAAGATATCGCCCATCTTGTTATGCAATTTTACATTTGAAAACCGCTTTCGCCTGACGGCTAACATTAGCGAGCTTCGTAATTCCAACCTGTTGAAAATTACGAATACGCCATGACGGGGAGCAGAGTTTCAAAATGGATACCAGTCATGGAGGTTTTAATATTTTCAATCATTTTCATGTTAAATATTCATATGTTTTTTTTTTGTTTTTTTGTTATTGAATTCTCAAACTTTACTTATCATTGTGCAATTGTGTGATTTTCACTTGCTGTTTTCCTCCTGATGTTTACATCAATACACATTATGCCGAATGTTTTTCATTTTCATTTTTTAAAAATCATTCTAGCATTTTTAAAGCAAATTTCATCGAGGAAATTGTGTAAGAACAAAGCATAGCCTGGTTTTAAAGACATATCAAAGACAATATTTATATATTAGCTGCTAAATTTGTCTATTCAGAGTTTCATGGAATCGAACACTATTTTCAGTAATTCAATTGTACACGATGAAATCTTCTGAAAAATGTGAATGTGGTTGTTTACAACTCAGAGAAGAGACCTTGGTAAGCTAGGTTAATTATATAAATTATATATATATATATATATATATATATATATATATATATATATATATATATATGTGTGTGTGTGTGTTTGTCTCTGTGTGTTGGCGTGTGTGTATCAATAAAGAAGTTTAGCCATCTTGACACCATTTGTCATAAGTATCACTGAAAAACCTTTGACTTAATAAGCTAGAAAGAGGACAGGTTAAAATCGTTTTATGTCAGATCCAATGTGTCTTCCCAAATGAGCAATGGTGTGAGAAAACCAGATCATTCAGACATTCAGTAATGGGACTAACATTTATACTCTGGCTTCCATCTTCAATGTCCATTCAAGAGCCATGCAGAAAACTCTGAATATGTTTAAAAAAGAGGGAATGTTAGTGAGGAAAACTGGATCAGCAGGTCACAACATGAATAGGGATCATCATTTCAAGTTAGAGATATATACAGTCTAATAATGTTATAAAAATCTCGGAGAATTCCAGTAAGATACCTTTAATCATTTGTAAGATATAACGGTTCAAAGTTTAATCTAACGATTTGGACAATTTTGCTGATACAACTGGTACATTGAAAATACCCAATCGGCACACAAGTTGCCTAAAAATAATTAATGAAATCTTAAATTTTTGAATATGTATATATATTCGATGAATTTTGGTCTTGTGTAGAAGGAAATCCTGTTTTCAACCAAGACCTATCGTAAAACGCTAAGAACTTTTGTTCCAACTCAGTATAATTTGCAAGTTATTTGGGTTTTTTTTAGCAGGAGGGGGGCACGGAATATATTTTACATATCATCCATTCTTTCTGCAATGTTTAAATGCATCTCATTCATTCAGTACTTTTTTCTTGACGTTCTTTCCATCATGATGTTGGGGCTTTGTAAGACACATGGTCATTTAGCTAATTTAAGTGTTGGACGAGTTTTGTGTAAAAACTAGAACAGATAAAGATACGTTGAAAGTTACCATTATTAATATTCCTGAGTTGTAACGAGGCATGCAAATGAGGATAAATCTCCGACCTTTCGTGCAAATACTCCGAAATGACACTGCAAAAAATGTGTTACTTCTGGTTACAATTTGCAGATAAGTTTTGTTTCTTATAGTTTGTAATAGATCGTTTTTATTTTTTTATTTTAACTCCACAAATGGCTAGCTAGTCTGGTAGAATTCTGAAGGCTTTCTAGCTTGAATGATGGCTTGTGATCATTATTATATATATATATATATATATATATATATATATATATATATATATATATATATATATATGTATATATATATGTGTGTGTATATATATATAAAAAATATATATATGTATATATATATATATATATATATATATTAGTGTTCAATATATATATATATATATATATATAAATTCTCAAGAGGATAAAAATCCAGGTAAAACTCCAGGACAGAGTAAGAATATAATGTAAATAATTAAACACTAATATTCTATGATTATAATTTATTACATTGGAATCAAATCACGATCCAAATCAAATGACCTACAAATTCAATTTTAGAATTTGTAGGTCTGATGATTTGGACTGTTATTACGATTCCAATGTAATAAATTATAATCATAGAATATTCGTTTTTTTATATATATATATATATATATATATATATATATATATATATATATATATATATATATATATTATTATCTGATCATGGACACGGCCATGGAAATAAATCCTGACAGAAAATCTCGAGTGTATCCTCTAAGGACGTTCACAATCAACACATATATCCTCCCAGTGACTCGTTCAGCCAGTTTTTATCCCATAGGTAGTACCCTACAATACTTTCCATTTTATCGGTTCAGATGAGCGTGGAGATGTCCACCCTGGGACGCTCGAATTTATCATTTATTATCATCCAGGCCTGCGCCCTTGATAGATGACTTTAATTTCAATATCGGATTGCTGACTCAGTCTCGATGATCCTCCCCTATGGAAGTTTCTAAGCAACAAGAGATCGACCTTTACATTATGAAATAGTTCGTTGCGAATTTTTTTTTCGAACTAATCTCATTCGAGAGCTCATATTTTTTCTGTAAATAAATAAGGAACTGTTCTGTTTTGGTGGCGGGTAAAGACAGAAATGTCATATCAGAGAAGTTGTTGATTTCAATGGAAAATTGAAATAAACAAATAAAGAAGAACAGATGGAAATGTTTAACACCTCCTACCAATACCTAATAAATAATGAACTGTTCTGTTTTGGTGGCGGGAAAAGACAGAAATCAAATATCCAATATGTTAACTTGTTTAAGTGACAAAATGAAGGAAAGCAAAAAAGCAAGACGCGAATATAGAAGTGTTTAACGTCTGTTTCAGTAAAATGGGAAAATATATCAATTTAAAATATGTTCATTAGTAACAAATTATCTTTAAATAACGACAAACATTCATATTTATGATTACTATTGCAATATTTTATTAAAGTTGTTAAACTCGGATATTTAACGATGTGATAGAGGAATTTCTACAGATATTTTATTGTCCTAGATGTCGCCATGAGCTTATCCAATTATTAACCTAAGAATTAAGATTCATCAGAAAATTCAGATCGATAAACAATGACATTTTTCTGGATATCTGTAGTTAAATAATAATTCATTAGTACTACCATTGATTAAAGCCTCAAAGACTTTACGGAAGAGTGGGCGGAAACTGATAGGACGGTAGTTAGATGGTTCAGAAAGGTCTCCAAAGTTCTAAAATATAGCGACAACAGATGAGATCTTCCAACAGGCTGGAAAACAAGAGTCGTTAAGACAGTAGTTATATAGTTTTGGAGAGGACAGGAACCAGTTCAGGAAAACATTTCTTCAGGACAACGGCTGGTATCCCGTCCCACCACTACTAGCCTTATGGGAGTCTAATTTAAAGACGATGTCTAATACTATCGATGCGGTTATATGCATCTCTCTCAATGAAACCTCAGTTCTAGGGGAGAAATCGGGTGTTGGTACACCGGTTGAGTCTTAGCGTGGAACTAGATGAGAATAACCGAGCCTTATCAGCTGAGGAAGTCAGGATCTTAGAATGATTGAATTATGGACGTCCTGAAAGCTGTTGTTCAGCACGCTCTTGCAGAGACGTCAATAATCTTTAGAACCAAACTTGCGAAAGCAGTACGTTGTTTAATTCTTTCAGAAAATAGTGACTTTTGTTTCATTTAGGCTTGCACTCATTACGGACAGAACTAAAGAGACATCTGTTGCAATCAGACATGTCGCTATAGTACAGATGGAAGAATTGATTCCTAAGGGCAATAGCAGCTAAGGAAGCAACTGAGAACAAAAGGGGATGAGGGCGATTTAACATTATAATTTCTAGCGGAAAGGATAACCTCGATCCCACTTTTTATCCAGGAGGAGACCTTAGAAGCGGATTTTTGAACGGGGAGATTACAAACCACATTCAGATGACATCGCGATGGAAACCACGGAACGAATCCCAGTCAGCTCTTTAAAAAGAGAAAGCTCTTCTGTTGGTGAGAGCTCCTTAGCTGGGGAGGAGTAGAAAGAGATGTTAACAGACACTCCGTTATGATCATACTTGTGAAGAGGGCAGATCTGCGTGACACGGTAAGACTCGGGAATGGAGGTAAACCAGAGACTGAGAAGGGAAGTCAGAAAGTCATGATTACTGAGAAACGCGTTGGAAATTCAACCACTTGCGTGAGCTATTGAGTAATTCAAAAGGTAAGGGTTTGGATGAAACGCGAGGCCAGTTACAGAGTATTTAAACTTCATGGTATGGTGGCAGTTAAAGTCACCGAACACGAACATATGTGAGAACAGACGTAGAGAGATGGCCGTGTCTATATTATTGGGAATGCGATCGAGAACACAGCTGTCTTGGGAGGATGGAGAACGATAGAAGAAGAGGAGTTTGGATATAGCATTGAGGAGAGATAGACGAAGACATATGTATGAAGGGTCTGGAGATGCAAGAGAGAATCTCTAAGCTAGTGGGAGATCGTCTTGGGCATATACTCCCAGGCCATGCATGTGGGTTTTAGAGTCTGCTCTAACGAGAGGAAGGTAACCGTGTATCGAGAAGTCAAGCGGATGGGATTGACGAATTATGGTTGTTCTCGCAGTGAGCTAATATATCAGAAGACTTCTCAACGGGGAACGTTTCCACAATGCAGAAGTTGGTCCGAATACCATGGTTGTTAGAAAAGGAAATGTTAAATGGTTTAGGCGATATTTGTAAAGCTGGTATAGGTTTACTTTATGATTGTTTATGGTCATGTTGAGTAATTTTGGCAATGAAAATGAGATATAAAGTGGTCTTAGTGTTGCCAACCGGAGGCGCGTGCAGGAACATACTTCCATGCGTGACATGTCACTACAATCACCCCGATATTATGCAACTGTTGATCAGAGCAACCACTCAAGACGCTATGCAAGAGTTAGGGCTCCTAACTACCAGTCGGGAACAGCAACTAGAGGACTGTCAACCAGGTAATAGCCTTATGAAGAGACGTTACCACAGGCTGCACACATCACAAGAGATTCACAACAATATTACTACGGAGGGCAGAGAAAAAGAAAGGAAGAATTCCGGGAACTCCTTCTTGAACAAGAAACAAGGGATGACCCTCTGCTCCTGTTCATGAGAAGGGGAAGAAGTATTAACCGGATGGATGATAGTTAACCTATCTATTCCTATTACACATGCACACACTCAAAGAAAGCAGTTTACAAGAAGCTCATAAACAACGCACATGACACTGAGTTGAAATCGAAATATGAAGTTTCAAATTAGTTTAAGTGCTAACATGCATTTTGTAAAGAATTCAGAAATCGATTGTGACCAGACATTGAGTTAATGTCTGTTACTAGCAAGAATGTATAAACGAGGTCAAATTCAAACAAACTTCAAAAAGAAAATAAAAATAAAAAGAAGAGGTACATTAAATTAACTTCAATTAGAAAGAACACGTTTGAAAACTAAACACCGAGCTAAACAAGAAATAAAACAAAAACCAAAAAAATTCGAAAAGTACGTAAGATTGTTTTAAAATGAAATTCAGAGACATACATAGATACATACAAATTAGACTGGCAACAATAACTGAAAAAATACGCGGGTCTTAGAGATAGTAAATCATGGAGTAATTGTTATTCCTTTTGTTGGCCTTTGACATCGTCCACATCTTTAAATCTAAAAACCGAGGGAGGGTACCAGTGCTAGTGTGACCATTTACTTCGAAAAGTAGGCAAGTATATATATATATGTATATATGTTTGTTTTTTTGTTTTTTTTGTTTTTTGTAACAAACAGTTATTTCTGATGAAAAATTGAGGACAATTTGAAATATCAAATATATATATAAATAAATAAATACTTTCATAAAATAAAACATAAATTTTTAATTTGAAATTTTTTTATATATACATATTAAGAAAGTATACGTGGCTTCTCATCTCATATATATATATATATATATATATATATATATATATATATATATATACGGCTTGTCTATGAGCAGAACTGTTCATAACCATTTTCGGTTCTTACCCGTCGAGATATACAGTTTAAGAAGCACAGAATCGAAGTTGCATCTTTGTAGTGAGTAAACTGTTTTTGTCTATATGATAAAATTATAATAAACAATAATTGCTTTATTATCGGTATCAAGCCCTCTTTTGCATTAATGCTGTGAACGTTAAAATTTATATATTACTTTTTCTCATTCTCTATATATATATATATATATATATATATATATATATATATATATATATATATATATATATATATATATATAAATAATGCATAAACATTATTTTAGTGGACAGATATGTTTGGGTGCATAAGCCTGTTTTTTTTTTTTTTTTTCGAAAATTTAAATATTTCTCGATCTACCTAGACATAAAATATTTTTTTAACGAAATGGTTAACGAAAAAGAAGACCATTTTCCTTAATAATAACTTCTTTATCTAGAGCGGGGAACTTAATTTTCCGTTCGATAAATAATAGTAATTATCATTCAATATCAAGTATCTACTTCAAAAAACCTTCGTCCTAATATATATATATATATATATATATATATATATATATATATATATATATATATATACACACACACACATATATATATTTAATTATTTCACTCTAAGTAAGGCTATAATACCATAAGACGCTAGGTGTCACTGAGATTGAAAGAGAAGACTTTAGAGAAGAAATGACAATAAAAGAACGATTGACGTCTGATTAGCGCTATTTGTACTTTTGCAAAAAGCGGTAAAACTCAATAGGACAATTATGGGAGGGTTCAAAGGTTTTCTAGAAGTAAAAATTCTTAAAAGCTAGAAATACAGAAAAAGGATTTTTAACAAGATGGAAAATAAAACGCAACGTGGCTTTTGTTGTAGAACAAGAACATTGAAATATTTTCACAGAACAATTGAAGGAATAACGTCAAATAATCTTGACTTGTGAAAATGATCGCAGAAACCAGGAAAGGAGTTCTGTGCTAAACACTCTATAAAGATTTCGTTCTAGTGGGGAAATCCGGTAAAGATACCTCTGATGTATCGTTAGATGTGTTCGAAGATAATTTCCAAGAAAAGCACACTGCTTTATCAGCAGTAGATGAAAATCCGTAAAACGTTTTGAAGAAAGTAGGGATTAAGGATTTACTGAAATACTCTTTGTCGTTTCAACGGTAAAACAGAAGAAAGTTTTGGCAAAATAAATTTTTCTTATGGATAGAAGGCGCAATATACACATAGACTTTGGAACAAGAATCGATAATTCATAAAAGCCATGGGATAAAGTTTGACGATTTAATTCACATATAGATGACACCTGGAATTCGTGTATCGAGGGTTTGAATAATGGAATATGACCCAGACTTAAAAGGCTGAAAAAGCTGTAATGCGAAAATTTCATCATTTTCGTAAAACCGCGTTTTTCCTCGTCGAAATTTGAGTTGAAATATCAGGAAGGCGTGGATAAGCTACCCTTGCTCACTGAGGAGATTTAGTGAGAGATAAGAGTTAAAGATTTGAAGAAAGGGAATTTCCAAGAATGCTGACAACAAAGGAGATTTACCAAACCTCCCCCCCATGGTCCATGCCTCGCGCAAGTTTAAGCGAATGCCAATTAATATAAATGCGTGAAGCGAATTCGTCAAACGAGACGGAGAAGTTGAGAGACAACAAAGACTGTCGAAGAGAAGTTCTCTCCGACAGTCAATGTCTTGGGGTATCACGAGCGGTGGCTGGGACGAACTCTTCCGAACTGTCACCGTGGGATAACCGGAAGAAGTGATTCCTGTGGGCTATAGCGGCTGAACAATCAGTAGTGAACCAAGGATAAGATTACGGTTTCACTTGATGTTTCCATGCTGGCAAGAACGCTTCGTTGTCGGGTTTCACCCAGGAAGGAACCACGTTGTCACAATGTTCAACGAGAAGATTAAAGATTTCACTCCAATAGGCGTAACGAAGAAAATCACGATATGACTCCCTATCAGTGCGTTGGTGACAAGAATATGGAGGACTTGAAGACTTGTTGAATCTTGAATGCATTTTATTTCTTGTTTATCCCCACTTTATGAAGAAATCTAAGAAAAACATGCCACTTAAGAAACTCTTAAATAAAATATTAAAAAATGTTTTTAAATAAATATATTAAAATAAAATGCGCGTGAGAGGATTTGAAAATCCATAGGCTGGCAATGAAATAGTGATGGGGAAGCTGTGAAATGTTTTATGCGTTAATTTCACCTTTTCTTATTAATAACTGCATGTATTTTTTGCATAATACCCTGATACCTGGCTTTTCAATGAAGATTATTACTACTGTTTGCCAGAAAGGTCATCAACATCAGATAGAACATCATCATCAATCTGATAGTTGTTCCAAACCAAAAGATTTTTTTCATGTTGGGAAAACAGATAACAGTGATATCAGTAAAATAGGAAGGACGATCAACCAGTTGAAGGCCATACATACACAGCGACTATTTAAACGTAGGACTTGTGTGATGGAGCAATGTCCTGAAGAAACATGGCAACTTACATCAGTCTTCCTTGGTGTTTGTTCTTGAAATCCTTTAGCAACTGATTCAGCTAGTTGCCATAGTACTCTCCCTTGATGGAGCGGCCATTTTTAAGGCAGTCAATAAACAGAAGACTTGGTAATAATCGAACAGAAACCACTGTAATGCAAATCTCATTTTACCGAATATTTACAACATTCTCAACGGATATGCTAACAGCATTGGCTATTTGATTTATAGTCGTTCGCGTGTCATCTATCGCCATGTAGTGAACAAGGTCAATGTTTTTCTCGCCGGTGGCAGTTACTAGACGTCCCGGTCATCTTCAATAACTCACACTTCCCCTCCTAAAATCAGCTGCCCACTTCTGCAATCTTGATAAAGCTAGATGTCAGTATGAATGTGCTAGGGGCTAAACCCCGTTTTACTACAGGTAGATGAAAAAAACTACGATGCCATATTTTGTCAGTTGTCAAAAGAAATCGCTACTAGTGACTATTGAACACTATTTCAACAGTCAGATATCATATCACCTGGAAAAAAAGAATGCAGGTATCAATAAGACGAGTAGAAATCAAGGCATGCAAAATTAAACAGCTCTAGCATAATACATCCACAGGCAACCTATAGACATTTCAGCCCAGCAAAGCATGGAAAGAATAATTGTAGTCATAAATAAGATGAGAAGAAAATCAACGCATGCAAAATGTCATTTCTCGAGCGTCATTTATTCAGTCTTCATTCGTACCTGGGAAAACAATTGTAGTTATTTATAAGACGAATAGAACTTAAGGCATGAAAAATCTTTACAGATCTAGCATCATTTATTCATATTCAGCCTATAAATATTTCAGCCCAGCATCGTAACTAGAAAGAAACATTGTAGTCATGAATAAGATGAGTAGAAATTAAAGCATGCAAATTTTAACACCTCTTGAATAATTCATTATTAGTAAACCTATGAACATTTCATCTCACATACATACCTGGAAAAGAACATTGAAATTATAAATAAGAAAAACTTAAAATAAGCAAACTTCCACATCTCGAGCGTCATTTTTTTCATTTCCAGTCTATGAACATTTCAGTCTTCATTCGTACCTGGGAAAAAACCAAAAAGACCAAAAACATTGTAGTTATAAATAAGACGAATAGAAATTAAAGCATTAATTTTTTTTTTACAGATCTAGCATTATTCATTTATAGTCATCCCCCCCACGTGAATAGTAAAAAAAAAAAGAAGCATAGCAGTTATGAATAAGACAAGAAGAAATGAAGACATGCAAAAATTCACAGCACTAGCATCATTCATTCAGAGTCAGCCTCTGAATATTTCAACCCACCATCGTCGCTGGAAAAAACAAACAAAACAAAAAACATTGCAGTCATAAATAACACGAGTATTTATTAACACATCAAAATTTCCCAGCATTAAGACCATTAAGTCATAGTAAATCTATGAAATGTTTATACCCAGAAAATAAAAAAGAATGAAAGAGAATTTGAAATGTGCGAATATTCATAGCAATATAGAATACTTGCAATTACAAGAATAATTAAAATTATGTATTGTTAAGTGATGTATATAATTTAATTAAAATTTCATTAGATGTTTACTAGCATTTTGTTTCATATTATTTCCTTTAAGTATTATCATGGCTAGAAAAAGTGACATGTTAAAAAAGCCGACTAGAATTCTATTTTTTACATAGATTGATTGGTTGCATCAATAGTTCACCTTTTCTCTCTCTCTCTCTCTCTCTATATATATATATATATATATATATATATATATATATATATATATATATATATATATTTTCCTTGAAAGATTGTTAGACCTCATACTCTCAGTGACCTCAAGTGGGACACGTACAAACGATCCATTCCTAAGGATGAATGCAAAAATGATCGCTCCCCCTGCCTCTACGACCGCTTCAGTATGTACCTGACTTCTCCTAATATCCTCTATGGTTACAAGAGCAAAATCAGGCAAAAAATGGAGTTCTGTTCTCATATTTGGGCGGTAGCTGTCCAGATCTCCCTTCCATAAGGTATTAAGATTTTTTCTTTTATATATATATATATATATATATATATATGTATATATATGTGTGTGTGTGTGTAGGTTAACAATAAAGTTATTATGCAGTTACTTAGAACAACAATTAAGCCAAAGCAATTAATGAACAGTCCCAAAAAGATAGTATTAATATGGTTTTTGTTAATAACAATAAACAATAGTAAATTAATTACCGCTACTGTTCGAACTGCAAACCGCCTGTTTGAATGATTTGCTTTTTTATTATAAGTAACTATATAGTGACTTTATTGCCATCCTGTATATATATACTTTATAAATTCACTGTATGATAGAAGTGATATTTGCCTAAAGCACCGGCAAAATAAAGAAGTGTCAATAGAATTTTCAAACGAATATATATATATATATATATATATATATATATATATATATATATATATATATATACTGCGTGCCAAATTATTATCGAGATAACTTTTTTCTAATATTTCAAAAACCGTCCAATCAATTCACACAAAATTTTCACACACTGTTGGCAACACTGACCTACGCAATCACTGAAATTTTCTTACTGATCTGCGCAATGTAAACAAACTGGCGCCATAGTGTATGTGTATGTATGTATGTATATGTGTATGTATGTGTGTGTGTGTGTATTAATGGTGTAATTGACTGTATCCATACAGAAAGTATTCGGCAGTCATTGTCCGAATAGTTTTAGCGTTACAGACGTTTGAAATGTAAAACAAAATATCTCTACATTTTTTCAGAGAATTTTGCTTGTCAAATTCCTTAAATATTGTTGATCGTTCCGGAGTAGTTTCCTTGCTGACGTTACGTTTAAAGTACTATGGAATTGATTGTTTCATGGACTTCTTTTCTACGGCTTATCAACCCATTTGTAGGTTATTTAAAGCCAGAAAATATTATTAGAATTTTTTAGATAATAATGGTTTCGTGATACAAGTCTTAATAAATAACCCATAACGGGATCGAGATGATGTATTTTCGCGCAAATAAATATAACCAATCCAATTGGCATCGGAACTTTGGCCTACTGATTAACAATTCCGAGCCATTATTCATTACGCAACAAGCACATCCAAGCTTTGCGGTCACCCATCTGGGTTACGACCATTCTCGCCGCTGCTTAAATTCGTTAATATAACGGGAACAACTAAAATGGTTAGCTCATGTAATACAAAGAGAAAATAATTATATAATTAAAATGTTTGCATTCCACACTACTTTCAATAAAAGGTTAGAAAGGAAACCGCCATTAATACTGGAAAGAGTGAGAACAGCTACTGGACTTGAAAAACTTGTTTGTCGTAAGTATCACTGAAAAATCCTTTAAACAAGTTAAAATCGTTTTGTGTCAGGCCCACTATGTCTTCCCAAATGAACAATGGTGAGAGGAAAAAGATCATTCAGGCCTTCAGTAATGGTACCAACATTCATAATCTGGCTTTTATCTTCAAATTCCGTTCAAGAACCATCAACAGAACGGTGAATAAGCTTTATAAACGAGGTAACGATAGAGTCGAAAACTGGATCAGAAGGCAACATCTGGAAGAGGACTCATTATTTCAACTTAGAATTAAATGCATTCTTATTGTTCAAAGTAGAGCCCAATCGTTTTATTAAAAAAAACTTCGTAAAGTTCCAGTAAAATAGCTTTAATAATTTCTAAGATACAACGGTTCAGAGCTTAATCAAACAATTGAACAAATTTGCTGTTACACACGGTTTATGGTGGATTCTCCCGTCGTATTCGACATATGAGGGTCAAGCAGCTCAGTACCCAGGAGCAACAGCCAGACACCAGCACATATGATTTGATTATAGTCGTGAAGGGTTTGTGAAGAACTAAACACATTTTGTATAGCGCATAATACAGAGAACTGGTGCACTACGTACCACAAGTTCCCCAAACGACCCTCCGCAGCTTTTTAATTCAGAGTTCGTATGCACTTTAAATTTAATTTTTTATAAAGTGCACGCGAACTTAATAAACACTGTGTATATTATGAACTGGACAAAGTCCGACAATTACTTTAAAACATTTTTATATTTATATATTCTTTTTTTATAGATACAAATATTTAAGTAAATGATCTGTTAATAATAATGAGTATTCAGGCCAATAAATGTTGTTAATACTGTTTATCATAAACAGACCATTTACTTAAATACATTTATCTATAAAAAATAAGAATGTATAAACATAAAAAAATGTCTTAATATATATATATATATATATATATATATATATATATATTAAAAATCTTTTTTTTTTCACTGTTCTTCTTTCGTATTGACTATTACAAGTGACAGATGTTTTTTCTTCATTTTTTTCTTTACAATTTATTTCTTGTTTTCTTTCTTGGTTTTTCCTCGTCCTCTCTCGATACCAGTAACACTTTTTATTTTATTTTTTTAAGCAATTATTTATAAACAAAAGAATTGTTCTCATTGGTCACTCATATCTGACGCGTCAGTTATGGTCGCGACATTGTTTAACTGATAAACCCCTGTTTGTCAGATGCTGTCAATTTTAGGTAATTGAATATCCTAGTTACGTCCCCTGGGACGTAATGGAGAGACTATAAATAGAAGATTGTTTGTATTTCTTTTTGAACGAAATCTAGCATAAATGTTTTTTTCTCGGAATTATATGAAGTTTTTTTTTATGATTTCTCTCGGGACAGTTTACTTTTTTTTACTTTATATTTTTTTTCTTATAACCTTGTTTGATTTTTTTTTCTTCAGTTTATCATTTAATCAATGTCACAGTCTTCATTCTTATCCTTTCGTTTTATTTGCAATAACTTTATCGTCTATTGTTAATCGCGAATCAACACGGTCCTGCTTAAGACATTTTCAAGATTTGAAAGACAGTGGCGCTGGAGGCTTACAGCTATCTTTCAGGACGTTGGCGATCATGGCTCTCCACCTCCCTCCATCACTTGCAGCTCTCAACAAGTTCCTTCCCTCTGCTTCCTCCCCCAGACTACGTTCTGTCATCCACTTGCTTAAGCCCGCCAGGTATGTCATGCATTGTTTTCCCTTGTCTTTCTTTCCCTGTATTCGATCCGTGAGTATCAGATTCTCCAGACCCTCGTTCCTCATTATGTGTCCCAGAAACTTCAGCTGCCTCTTCTTTGTGTTAATTATAAGCGTCCTCCTTGTTTGCAACCTCTCTAAGACCTCATTGTTGAACACATGTTCGGTTCATTCGCTGCCGTAGGGGACAGATGTCACGCAACAGTTCTGTATTCGTTTCTTTCTTACATCACGTTGAAATACCGGTTCTCGCGCGACCATCGAAGTTAAGCAAGGTCGAGTCTGGTCAGTAATTAGAGTGTGATCGCTTGTGAATAAAAGTACTCTAATTTGGATATGTTTTTGATGTAATAGATGACGGCTAACAATTGTTAACCTGAGATTTGAGTTCCAAATCAACTTGGTATCTGTCTGAGATGATGAATTATTTACACTATTTAAATTATTCGAACTACTGTCCTCATTTTTGTCGCTATATTTATTACAACGTTTCGGCCGTTGTACGCTCCGGGCTTCTTCTTTTTAATATACAAACTTTTCTCTCCTTGGGAGTAATATAACCTTTTCTTTTATATATATATATATATATATATATATATATATATATATATATATATATATATATATCAGACGTGGGGAATAATTTAGCAAATATATCGCCACAGCAAAGCAATGTGTAGGGGAAAAAAGTAAGTGTCTTCCATATAATATGGAGATACAGCTGTGTCTGTGGAAGCCATGTTTAGGACCCCAGATTCAAATACAATACTCTTCGATAAAACGAATCGAGTTCTCTCATTCAATGTCATATTTTTCTAAAATAAATAGGCTTAATTTACCTTCATCCCTGCTGCGCGCCAACGGATTAGGATATATATATATATATATATATATATATATATATATATATATATATATATATATATGAGATAACAATCTATAGACGCATATATATATATATATATATATATATATATATATATGTGTGTGTGTGTGTGTGTGTGTGTGTGTATGTGTGCGTGTGTGTGTTAAAAGGATGTAGAAGCCGTCCAAAATGTTTGATAAATCAGACAAAGTTGGAAACGTTTTATTGACGACGCGTTTGTTCTTCGTTAGATAGACTTTTTCGTGTTAGAATGAAAAAAAATATGTGTGTGTGTGTGTGTGTGTGTGTGTGTGTGTGTGTGTATATCTTAATATTAAATCATTAATATATGTTTGTTAGTCTGGCGTCTTCCAGTCGGAAGGGAAAAAAAAAGAACAAACTGTCTGTTTTTCGTGGTAAAGACTGTAACGGCTGTTATTTTGGCGTCTTTCAGACGGAAGTATAAAAAAAAAGGAAGAAACCACGCACTTTTCTTCTTTCACTGCCACCGAAAAACCCATAACTTACAAACAGGGATTAACGGCTTTCGTACCGAAATCACACACTTTTGTTCTTTCATTCCAACCAAAAGACGTCAACCTGAATAACAAATATTAACGATTTAATTTTAAAATACGCACACGGCGGAGTAATGGATAGCAGCTCGGATTGAGGAATCGGAAAGCCGAGTTTGAATTCCAGTCGAATCCATTACATTGACTTACGTACTAATACCCTTGGGAATAGTATGAATCCTCTTCTTCGCCCATACTCCAGCTATGGGTAAATAGCAGGACACACTGGGTTCTATAGCCTTTGATGGCAACTGGTCTACCGCAAAAAGAAATGGCAACCTACTGCTGGGAAAAATCTGCCTCGTCAGTCATGTATCGAAAGATACATGATCGCCTAAGCGTGTATCACGCATGGCATATAACTGACTGACATATATACATCTTTCATTCTCATCCGAAAAAACCTATCTAACGAAAGTGAAATGCGTAGTCAATAAAAAGGTTTTCCATTGGACATTGTACAATACGCAATTAGAAATAAAATGAAGCAGTTTAATAAAGTCAAACCTGCTTAAGTACAGCAATGTCCCGTGTACCTCCAGGTTCCTTAGATAGGTAGCATTAGTGACAGATATACTAAGCGCGTTTACTTAGCAGTTCGACAATGCTACCTTTCTGATAACAGTCGTGTGGTATTCTCTACTAAACCAATCTTTGCATCCATGAGGAAAGACGTTCTTCCTGATCGCCATAATTGTTCCTTGATTTATTTATTTAAATGTAGTTGCAGTTCGTACTACATAGAACGACTCGAAGGAAAAATGTTAGGATTTAGCAACACGAGCCTACAAAAATACGGAACTCTATTTACCACCAGATGTTCTGTCCAACACATACAGATCTTCCATTTCGGAACACCTTATAAATAACCTCAATTGTGCTGCTAATTTCAGTGTGGACTCATTTTCTGTCTAGACTAGGTCCACCTCTTATTACCACCTAAAACTTTTGGAGGCCGTATTTATTTTATCTATGAAACCTTTCCTTTGCAAAGGATTTTGTCCTTGACCTTCAAATGATTTCCATGTAAATATATAAAAAAAAACACTTTTTTTCACATGCTCTACTGCTGCCATATATGGTCTGGTGCTCCCGTTATTCCCCGAGGTCCTCGACAAAATCCAGAGATGGATATGCAACATTATTGGTCCTGATCAGCCATCACGTTTGCAGTCGCTATCTAACAGACGGGTTGTGAATTTCCTCTGTTTTTTTCTACAAGTACTTTCATGGCAACTGCTCTGACGAACTACATTCACTGGTTCCCAAACTGCATGACATCTCTGTCCCACACTTAAACGAAAACTAAATATAGCTATCTCTTCTACTCCAAAAGCTTCTTATCTCACACCTCCCGTCAGTGGAACTCCTTCTTATCAGTTGCTTCGTTGATAGCTATAAGCTTCAAATCTTCAAATGTAATGTCAATCGACATCTTCTCATGCCTTGACCATGATCCCTGTCCTTGTTTTTATCTTTCCCTCAAACATCCAT
Source organism: Acanthosepion pharaonis (assembly GCA_903632075.3). NCBI lineage: Eukaryota > Metazoa > Mollusca > Cephalopoda > Sepiida > Sepiidae > Acanthosepion > Acanthosepion pharaonis. Next base: position 2,505,151 of record CAHIKZ030000391.1, read on the forward strand.
CTTTACTCTTACTCTCACTCTTTGTAACCCCTTGAGTCGACTTCCTTAAAAATTCATTCTTCTTATTGATAATTTATACATATTTATTAGCCTCGATTTAGCTCCGTTGAGCAACGTTCGAAACTGGTTATCTAGCACGTTTTTCCCTTTTTTTTTCTTTTAACTATTATCATGTGTATTAATATTAGAAATCAATTTTGTCTGTTCATGGTAAAATTTTGTCAGTTCTTATATATATATATATATATATATATATGTGTGTGTGTGTTTGTGTGTGTGTTTGTGTGTGTGTGTTCTTTTCTGCACATAAAGCATGTGGAGATTTTTCGAATGTTCTGGATGTAGGAGTGATTCCGGCTATTCTTAAAGCCAATTTCAATGATGACATTATTTCAACTTTTAGCGGAATGTAAGAAATGAGATCATCCTTGATAATTGCTAAAAGAATAGACGAAAGCGCTCGGAAATACAGAAAATTCGGACAATTTCAACATAATTTATGCCCATAAAAAATTATAAGGTCCCAAGAAAAAATAAACCATAACCGCAGTACATTTTCAGTTATTTAACACACACACACACACACACACACACACACGCACACACACACACACACACACACACATATATATATATATATATATATATATATATATATATATATATATATATATATATATATGACAGTTATTGGAGTTTTTAAAATTAATAAACAGACAGATTATCCTTTTGAACTTTAATTTCTTTTATTTTTAGTGTATACCCATGTTTTAGTAGAATCTTCAATCCGGTAGACGAAATATAGTGTTTAAAAAAAAACAAGGCGTCTACTCAAATACGGGTATCCACTCAAAAATAAAGTTGGAATATATATATATATATATATATATATATATATATATATATATATATATATATATATATGCATTTGTATGTGATAACAATCCTGTAAAGACTTAAGGATTCTTGAACGCATAAACGTCTTGGTCATGATATTTAAATGCTTCTGATAATGATTTTAATAATTACTAAATAGTACAGGATGACCATGGAAAAACTGTTTGTTTTCAATATTTTTTTTTAATTTTTTGCAGGTTATGGAGAATCACTTGGAGAATGTAATGGCTACGTATGTATGCAACTTTTACGGAAATGAAACTGCAATTAATTTGTATGAACACCCCCAGACCTAGTTACAGAAGTAAAAGCCGTAACAATTTTATAGGACTTTAGAATACAAACAAACAGAACCGTGAAAGTTAATTTCCATACATCGTGATCAGGGTTCACAAAAACAGAATACGCTTTCTCATTGACATGACAGTCCCTGCAAAATGTAACATATCTTTTAAGGTGCTTAAAATACTATCAAAGTACAAGAACTTTGAAATGGAAAACTTCAAATATGTGGCACATGAGGACATGAGAAATTCCAGTTGTAATTGGAGGCCTCGGATTGATTGGAAAAGATTCCGATAGACTAATTGAAGTGATCTCTAGTAGCGTAAGCGTTAAAAAAATACAAAAATTCGTAATCGCAACTTTAGGTCAAACCTTACAAAAGGATTTATTTATGTAAAATTATGTGATCTTTTTTTTTTTTCAAATTATATGCTCAGTAGAAAATGTCATGAATGCATTTCAGACCCTAGGTGTCAGGATGGGAACCGGAAAGAAATGACTGTACACCAAAGATCGAAAATAATAATAATAATAATAATATAATCTCGAAAATGTGGCATATGGTAACATCAACAATCCCTGTTGTAGTTGGAGCCCTAGGACTGGTCGGAAAATATTGCAGTAGACTAATTGAAGGGATTCCTGGAAGTCCATGCCTCAAGGAGATACAAAAAATTGTTCTGACAAGTACAGCCCACACCTTACGAAGGGCTTTATCTACGTAATTTAATTTTTTTTTTCCTCAAAAAGTGCTCACTGAGAATGTCATTATGTCTTTTCTGAACTTAGGTTTCTGGTTTGGACCCGGAAAGAAATGAGTACACACCAGAAATCAGATATAATAATAATAATAATAATATAATTTTTTTTTTTTTTTTTTTGTCAGTGGAAAGTGTCATGACGCCGTTTCTAACCTTAGGTCCCTGGGAAAGAAATGTGTAAAGGCCAGAAATCAAAGAAAATAAAAATAATAATAATAATAAGGATACTCTAAAGTCGGACTAAATAGTCACTGTCTGAACAAGCCGGCACAAAATCCGGCTTGGGTATTGTTTTCAAATATTTTTTTTTCAGTTTTCTTTTGCCATATCAGACAGTGCGATCTGTGAATCTTACATTAAGTTATATCAGTAGATAATAAATAATTGTAGGACTCTGACTTCTCTTGAAGAACTAGTCAAGATATTTATTAGGATAAAATTACATCATCTAATTATAGAGATTTCAGCTTAATTCTGTCGTCGAAATATAATCAGCATTCGTATGGTAAGTAATGAATCATATCGTTTCATTCATATATATTTCAAAATTACTCTGTACGACAGAAATACCTTCCACATATACGACCCAGAAATATCTCCCAGATATTAGTATAGACACTAGCTAGATGAAGTTACCATTGCTACTAATATCTTACGCACTCTATATAATATAGAAATTCTATTTTCTTTACTTGCTGATTTTTCTACTGTTTTCTTCTTCATCATTTTCTTCTTCCTCTCCCCCTTCTTCTTCTTCTTCTTCTTCTTATTCTTCTTCTTCTTCTTCTTCTTCTTCTTCTTCTTCTTCTTCTTCTTCTATGCCCTGCTACGGCCTTTCTTCTTCTACCTCCTCTCTTTTACATGTACTAACTCCTCTAATTTTCTTCTTCGGCGTCCGTTCTTCTCCTCTTCTTCTTCTTCTTCTTCTTCTTCTTCTTCTTCTTCTTCTTCTTCTTATTCCTCTACTTCATTTCTTCTTCTTCCTCTTTTCTTATCCGTCTGCCTCATTCTTCTTCTTCTTCTTCTTCTTCTTCTTATTCCTCTACTTCAATTCTTCTTCTTCCTCTTTTCTTATCCGTCTGCCTCATTCTTCTTCTTCTTCTTCTTCTTCTTCTTCTTCTTCTTCTTACGCCTTTTCTAACTCCTTCTACCTCCTCTCTTCTTCTTCTACCTTCTGTTTTCTTATTATTCTTCTATTTCCACTCTCTTCTTCTTCATGCTACAATTTATTTGCTTTGTATTTTACGTATTTTTCTTCCTCTCATTCGAATTCTTCCATTTTTATTTCTATATGTTGTTTTGTTTTCTTCATCAGCCTTCTTCTCTCTCACTCTGTGTCTTTTCTTCCTACCTCTCCTGATCTCTACGCCTTCTCCCTCAACTCTCTCCATTTTTTTTAAATTCCCGCAGACACATTTTTACTGTTCATTGAACATGTCTCACTTATTTGTGAGGCGATACCTCAAATATAGAATCGGCTACAGGTGAAATTTCACCTAAGAGAAATCGATTTTCCACTTCTTTGAAATTTCAATTATGTTAATTTTCTGAGTTTATTTGCTTACTTGAAACATACTTTCCCAACTTTATCATTCGACGTCGAATTTTTAATAGCAGTTTGCTAAGTTATTTTTTCCTTCTAAGTTCATTTAGTTAAAATTATCTTTTGAAGCATCAATACCCGGTCTAATGGCGTTTAATCAAATGAAAATTTACTGTTGAAAATATTACTCTGTTCAAACGACAATGTCATTTTAGGATCTATAATTTGATTAGGGTCAGCTTTTTGTGGGTTTAATAGGTCATTTTGGAAATATGATATCTTTCTATCATCAAGTTCATCATAACCACTTATACCAATTTTATGATATATTCTCTTTAAGTCAGGTAATAGAAATTGACTGGACACTAAGAAGATTTACACTCCGGTATATGATTAAAAAGGATCGATGTAGATTCGTGCATTTATGGTCTTAATTTTCATGAATTAAAAGCCCAAAATCAATTACGTGACGTCTAAATTACCGGTTAGTTCGTTTACCTTGTCTTTAAATAAAAGGATTGAGGTCAATTCTTAAATTTCTTTACGTACGTTTCATTAAAATTGGCGCCAAGTTGTATAAGTTAAATTCAATCATTCCGAAAAGGCTCTTAGGGAACGACTTCATTATTGGTAACTTTGGGCTAGTTAATTTAATTAGAGCAAATCTTAAGGTATTTATATAGTACATTGCATACCAACAGAATGTATAAGATACTTGTAAAACTTGACAATATATATATATATTTTTTTAGAATTTAAAACATCCTGCAAATGTGTGATTACTTGATTCTTGCTCGTCAAGCCGACAGCCATAAAGGTGAGTTTATTTAACCCTATCATATAATATAAGCCTACTGAATAAATTTATGAAGAAATAACAGCTTTCATTTTTTAATCGGACAAATTTTTATTGCCTCAAAAGATATTTTTATGAATACCCGTGTGGGAGTAGAGGTTCCGTTTTTGATTTGTTTCTGTTTAAATTTTATTTTAAAATATTTATTTCGTCTGCTGGCCTTTACACATGAGAAAGGCCAAAGAAAATGAAAAAAGATAAAATAAGATCCATTGTTTCTTTAGAAATTTATTTATTTATGTTTCGTATAGGACACTGTGTACATATGTCTTACGAGAAAATCTGAACTAGTAAGTGTGCGTTAAAGCCAAATCGAAATCCTACAGGAGGGCACATTTTGTTTCATTTGTTTACTCGAGTGTGCAGTATGGTAGCTGAAATAAACTCCTTTTAATATTGTGGCACCATTTACCGAGGCAGAAAAAGAAAAGAAAGAAAAGAAGGCAAAAGAGAGGCGAGACCCAAAACGTGGATGATAAGCAGAACACCACGGCTAAGAGACAATGGATAAAGGATATTTTGATAAGTAACAAATGGAGAAAGAGTGTCATTACAATGACAGGGAAATTCTGAGTGGACAAAGGAATCGGGTGTGTTTTGGCGACGGCTGTGTTATCTGGGATGCGTAAACAAACTGCTGGTACGAGAAGGCATCTGATTATCAACCACTGGCCAAAGAAAAATCCAAATGAAAATGATATTTCAATAAGTGACGAAAAACAGGTGGACTAAAGGGCTTTGGATAGATATGAAAAATTAATTGTGTCAAAAGCCGCACACGATGTGTCCACTGACCGATTTCTTTCGACGGGACATCTTTAGCCTGCGATAATAAAATTATATTATCAGAAATGTGTACCGAAAGGAAATGAATGGGAACTTAGAAATGTTTCTTTTCCACCCATTCTGATAATTAGCGATAAGATGACTGACGAAGCCCAGGTGTAAAACAAGAGTTATGACCACCGTCGTTCGTATTAGCCTGATTGCGGCTAGAGAAAATGATAACTGCGATTAAGAGGAAGAAAAGGAAAAGAAAAGATAATTTATTTTTTAGTTAAGCAAGGTATTGTTTTTCCTGAAACAAAGCCGCGGATTCGTCCACGCCTGACTAAAACACCATTGGTCGAGTGGTGATCACGTGACGCACGAAGGAGGCTGTCACCGCCCATCCAGAGGATAGGTATGAGAAGCTGCTACGAAGAAGTGGGGAGGGCAGCTCACGCCCCTCTGAAGTATGGTGAGAAGGTGGGAGTAAGAAAAGGCTCCCAAAAATGGAAAGAGTGGAAAATTCCAAACCAGAAATAAAAGAGGTGGATATGTATTTAGAATTATCGAGGAACCCCCGACGCCGACAAACCCACCCCGGTTTTGGTCGGCGTCCATATAAGCGAAGCCGCAGCGAGCAGAAATCAGTTCCAGTTTAGCAGAGTGAAGTTGCAGCAGAGAGTTCGAAGCTCGCAGTGGAAGTTGGTTCCGCCTCGCAGACAGCTGACTTGAAAGATTCACGCAAAATTTTGGACTCCTCTTCAACCAAGAACAATTATTTTGAAGAGTGACTTAGGACCAGACCACCGAAATAAGTTTTTCGACTTTCGTCCAGAGACACGCCGAAACACAAATTTCTTAGAGAGCAAACAACTTGAAGCGTTAAAACTTGCCTAGCGAAAACGACGTGTCACAATCCACAGTACGGGTCGGAGGTAGATGCAGTCCTATGTATCGAACAACTAGACATAAAGTTTGTTACCTTTTTCTTTGATACTTTGAACTTTTTGAGTTTTCATTTTATTTTATTTTATGCATATTTGTGTGTTATCACCCCCGTTGAACTCAATTTGCATTACGGCCCCAGCCACTGTTTGATCTCGTCTGTCTAAGATCAATTCACAACGTGGGTAGGCAGACTGGAGATCAGTGCAGTTACCTTGGTAACCAGGCGTTGGAAGCAGGTTGGGAACGGCGAGGCTGATATCAAATCTAACCAGATTCCCACCCGAATCACCAAAAGGTTAGAACGTCACATTTGGGTGCCGCGACCGATACCAAGCCAGTTGGTCGTCACAGGACGAGACAACACGACTGACGCGACAGGCGAACGTCACGTTTGGAGCAGCGACACCCGTACGGAGCAGCGAGGAGCGAACAGCTGGCGCCGCGGCGAAGACGTCACAATTGGTGCTGTTTAGGGACGTCACAACTGGTGTCGTGACCGGGATAGGACCCTGGAACGGCCACGTCACAACTGGCGCTGTGGTAGATCAGGATAGAATGTCACAGTTGGCGCTGCGACCGGGGGACGACGTCACAGTCGGCATAAAAACAAATAATGTAATGTTTTTTTAAAGAACCAGTAACCTCAATTTAGCCTTAATATAAAATATTAATATTCACATGACTTAAATACATTTTTTATATATATATATATATATATATATATATATATATATATATATGTAGTAAGCATCTCTAAAGAGAGTGTCCTATAGAGACACACCAGAAAAAGATTTCAGTGCCATATTAAATGACGGAGTATTAATGATTTTTAATTCAGTTTCAATGTCTTACCAAGACTATCAGTTTCCTATGCTTTCTCGCAATCATCTGGATAACTGGTAACAGTTATATATGAAGAGGATCACCCTAAAGGCAAGTCCAAGAGGCTAAAGTGTAGACGGTGCGTCCATACCATGCACGTAGTAGCTAAACATATATATATATATATATATATATATATATATATATATATATATATATATATATATCCAGTTACGATCTAACAAAGCTAAGAAAGAATACGAAACAGACTCAAAAAGATAGTGTATTCCCGATAACACTGTCATACTCACCACAGAGAACAGAAAAAAGAAAGGGAATATCATATGGTTCAACCCACCATAAAAAACGCAGAAACAAACGTAGGAAAAATATTCATCAAACTCTTACACAAAATGTTCCCCGAATCAAACACTCTTCACAGAATATTCAACACAAACAGTAAAACCAGCTACATTTGCACCGAGAACATTGCAAAAATAATTAAAAGAAACAAAATACAGCAGGAAAGTTATCAACAAGCTACCCGAACAAATTAAACCCACGTATAACTGCAGAAGATTGCTTTGCACTCCGTGTCGTACTCGCGTGATCATATATATATATATATATATATATATATATATATATATATATATATATATATATATATTAGGATGAGAACGAATAGAGTACATTTCAATGTTGAAAAACATTTAATTTAAAACAGGGCTGAATACCTTTTGTAGAGCAATATTATGTATTTTAGGATATTACAACAAAAACATGTAAGAATCGCTGCACAATAGCAGTCCATGTTTCACCGCTAAACAATGCGTCTCCTCATTTTCTTGTTACAATACAAAAAAATATCATATATATATATATATATATATATATATATATATATATATATATATATATATATATTAAAAAAGAGAAAGAAAAAAGAAAGATATTTAATTTGGTGTTCTTATTAATTCACTTTATTTTTCCCAATAGTTTCCAATGCAAATCTACAGTGCATAAATATTATAAATTTACTAATTTAAAAATATGGTTCCATCGCTAGACAGGAATTACAATTAGTGGTGAAAGCATATTTCTAAATTAGTAAATAATATATATATATATATATATATATATATATATATATATATAATTTGGTTAAATACCAACAAATGTTCCCCTTTAAAATATGTTCATTTATCAAAGTTCCGACTTATGTTCTTGAATTCAGGTTCATATTTGTAAATGCGTTTCCATAAGTTTCGGTTATTTTTAGCAATGTTATATACCGTATATATGAACATTAATGGGTATATTCAAATTCTAATAAATACGTTGTACACTATTGTAATTGGGGTAATATGCTAAGTAGCCCACACTAGCTTCATTCCGCTGGCGAGTATTGTATTTTTTTGATGTTATAAAGATTACCATTTTATCTCCAACCTCCGTTTTGGTTATGACTCATACATAACAACATGCAATTATCAAGTATTATTTTTTGTTATATCACCTCTTTCATTTTCAAATACATCGGGTCTCACGAGCTCACATTCAAATACTGCGTTTTCGTTTTGACGTTCTCATAGATGTCTTTAATATATATATATATATATATATATATATATATATATATATACTGCGCTCAATCATTAATAATCCATGTTTAAAATTTATTACATTGGAATCGGAATCGCGAACCTGCTCATCAGACCTGAAATTCCAAAGAGAACGAAAAACATAACATAACTCCGTGTATAAATATAAAATTTCAGTGTGAGTGTATTTGTGGGAGTCAGAAACAAGGGTGGGAGGAGAAAGTATGAAAACTCTTATATATATATATATATATATATATATATATATATATATATATATATATATATATATTAAGCAATATATATAATATCTTACATTGATTTTTTGTTAAGCATTTCACCCCGAGAAAGGCGGGACTGTCACCAACACACAAAGGATTACAGACAGCGGGAGCAAGAGTACAGTCAGTGGGGCAAGAGTAGAGACGTGATAGAAGAAAGGATAAAGAGAAGGACGTGGAATAGATCAAGACATCTAGAAATGTTGACTGATATTGCATTTGAATAGTTGAAGATTATAGCTCCCAGGGAAGCAAGTAAGAGGAAGAGAGTTACACAGACTGGAAGTGCAACATGATGATATTTGAAAAGAAGAAATGGCTACATTTAAACGTTTCGGCAGTGAAAGGGTGGGACTGAGATGCCGACATAGTGGCACGTTTAAATTCATGCAGTTTGAGAACTAGCGAAAGTAGCTCGTCGGAAGAGTAACCGTGAGAGTATTTCTAGGGAAGTGACGGGACGTCTGTTTGAGAGCGACTTTAAACGAGATGCGAAATCAGAGCCAATCACATTGCATATCCGGCCCGGGATTTTGTCAAGGAGCTTCAGACGAACAGCAGGGACTCCAGACCATATATGACAGCAGCATTCCTTGCAAGGATGGATTCGTCGAGAAAAACTTTCTGGCATGACACAGAGAACCAACTTTCCTAGCGGTAGATGCAGCTATTGATTCAATGTATTTATTCCATCTCAGGTCAGTGGACAGTGTGCGGCCAATTTGTCGCAGAAAGTTACTCTCGTGGAGTTGAGCATCAGACCTTCTAATGGGTGGCAGAGAGGGTTCTCTGTGGTGGGTAAAAGAGAGCACTTTTGTTTTTTAGTCAGTTAACCAGCCATTTCTTGCTCCAGTCAACAACAGATTGGAGGCCCGTTTCGAGACCGACGACACCGGATTTGCTATTCAGGCAGGAGTAAATAGCAGTGTCGTCTGCCAACTTGGAACTGATGGCATCGGAAAGATCGTTAATGAAGATCAAAAAAAGTGTAGGACTCAGGATAGAACACCGAGGAACATCTGCGTTCGTGAGAAAAAAACTGGAGGAGAATCCGTTAAGGGCGACCTTCATTACGCGTTTTGACAGGAAGAATTGCTTTAGGTCAAATAATCGTCCTATAATGTCGTATCCCTGAAGCTTACGAAGAAAGCCTGCATGCCAAAACCTATCAAACGCGTCAGAGATATCTAGAGCTAGAGTACGAGATTCTCCGTTATCGCGAAGTGCAGTTATGGACGTGGGCACATCACCGGTAGATCGGGAAAAGCGGGAACTATGCATCTCGGAGTTTCATGTTGAAGAAATTATAATATTATTATTCCATTACTTGAAAATTGCTTGGCATGAAACTCTGAGTTGTGCAGTTAATGTTAGAAATTATGTATATTGCTTAATATATATATATATATATATATATATATATATATATATATATATATATATATATATAATTCCCAGATGAATTCTGTGGACAAGACAGAATTGGTATCAAATGACAATTGGAAAAAAAAATCATACATTTGCCGACGCGTTTCGTCTTCCGACTTTTCAAGGCAAAAATGAAATCGAAATGTTTTTGTTGCTATAGTTACATTAAAATTCATAAAAAGCGTCTATCTTTTTAATTTTGAATTTTAATGTAACTATAATAACAAAAACATTTTGATTTCATTTTTGCCTTGAAAAAGTCGGAAAACGAAACGCGTCGGCAAAATGTATGATTTTTTCCAATTGTCATTTGATACCATATATATATATATATATATATATACTAAGCAATACATAATATTTATATATATATATATATTATAATTCTTTTTTAAAAATATGATTCCATCGTGACACTGTATTCAAGATTAATTTCAATATTAAACCTTAATGATTGCGTGGTAGTTTCATCCTCAAGCAATATTTGGAATAACTAAGCAACGGAATATTTTATCCATTTATAGTTTTGAAATGGGGGTGTGATCTAGGGTTTATTTATCATTATGAAGCGGTCAATGCTTTGATGAAAGTAGTGATGTTTGTTATATGTCAACTTTTTGGAGTCGTGTTACACACACATACACACACATGTATGTATATATATATATATATATATATATATATATATATATATATCTGTGTGTGTGTGTAAGAAGAGTGAGAAAACTACATAGGTAGACAAATGCAGAGATAGATTAGAATTTTTATAAGCGTAGATTGTTTGGAAGGTTATACGGATGTTCTCTTTAGTTGACACGAAGGCAGCTAGAATCGAGTATATTTATAAAATTATCCGAATTAACATAAAAGTGAACTTTCAAGTCTATTTTCTCTCGTTTCAACTCCGTGTATACTTTACATTTGACTTTATTTTTCTTTTTTTTCATAGACATGTGTGCCTCTGCACGTCTTCGTTTATATTTGGTCTATCCAGATGAAAATTTAAAGTTTTCGACACCCAAGGCGATTTCCTTCCATCATTTAAACATGGGTGTTCTTTTTCTTTTTGGATTTTATAGTTTTATTTTTTTGGCGTACATCAAAGAATTTATGTCGACCTCTGGCACATTATCAAAATTTTAAAAAATACTGTATTTCTTTAGCTTTTTTTATTTTCAGTTATATTTCATGTTGCCTTAAGCAATTTCGTTTCGTTCTCTTTTAGATGAAAATACTTACAGCATTCCGGTTTTTAAACTTCCTTTTATTAAACGCATTATGAAAAAAAAGATATAACTTATTCACTCTGTTATTTTCAGAGATAATCCTTTTTCATGTTCTGAAACTAAAATATATTTCATTACTTAGAGATATCATATATATATATATATATATATATATATATATATATATATATATATATATATATATATATATAAAATTCTAAGAATTAACATGTAGACAAAGACATATGTATTAAGGAAAAAGACAATATGAAAACTGTTGTATTAGCCAACACGTTTCGTCCACTTTTTTAAGGCAAGAAACGAAATTTATTCAAACAAGGTATCTATAAACAACAAAGAAAATGTCGTTAGCAACTAGAAAAATTTAGAAACGCTATTTTATGTTCAGATAGTCAAATGAAAAATTACGTCAGTTACTTATTTGTAAAGAGACCATTTTCATGTGTAGGAGCATTGTTTGTATTTTTGTGTTTGTGGATTCAAGCGTTTTCTTTTGATTACTTGATATATTTGTTGTGTACGTCGGCTTGAGATTGTAGTGATATTTGATTCTGTATTTTTCGTTAATACGTACATACATACAAGTTATACATACAAGATCACGTTATCCAAGTATTTTTGGAGTTTAAAAGAAAAAAAACAAGACCCCTACTGTTAAATGGAAATTAATCAAGAGAGCTCGAACATGTAATGCCCTATATGCCCCTTGTTATCTTGGTCAACGAAAAATTTGAAATAATTAGATTTAATAACAAGACCAATCTCTTAAGTCAAAGAAATGAACTCACTGTTACCTGTAAACACAGCTATAAATTTAACTTACTATAGGAGTAGTAACATTTTCGACAATATGGTTATATTACTGTATGGTTTGTAGGTTATTACTTTTATAAACTGATAATACTCTTATCGATGTAAATATATGTTGTTACTTGTATATTGTGTTTGTGTCTGCAGATATGTGTATATTTTTACTGATGGATGGATATATATATATATATATATATATATATATATATATATGGATTTGAAATTTTATATATATATATGTGTCTGTGTGTGTCTGTTTTTGTGTATGTATATATTTGTATTTGCGTGTACATCTGTGCGTATATATATGGTTATATGTATGTGTGTGTGGGCATATATATATATATATATATATATATATATAATTGAATATGTGTATATTTATGTGCTTCTATCTATATATGAATATATCTGTACTTTATATATATATATATATATATATATATATATATATATATATTTTGCATTGATACCTGTTATATATGTGCTTGTTTATATATTTATGCGCTTGTATATGTATGGGTCTGTAAACTTAGTTACGTATCTGCATGTGCGTATGTGTATATATGTGCATATGTATAAATGTATATATATATATATATATGTGTGTGTGTGTGTGTGTGTGTGTTTATGCGTGTTTTTATTATATATATATATATATATATATATATATATATATATATATATATATATATAATGGACTCTCCTGTCGGTTTCGACGTATGAGGAACTGACAACTTAATTGATTCAGTTATGAAAGATTTAAGACCCGCTAATGATTTACAAAGGAGACCACATATGGAGCAAGTGTGAGGATTGTGAGATGAGATCACCTCTTAGAAGATTGGCTGACATTTTAGTTCTTGCTTTCGCTTCATGAAGATGATTCAGATAAGTAGATTGAAAATTACTGAGTCCACTAAAACACGTTGATTTCCATTCTACCCGCCCAAGGCTAAATGCTAAGCGGTGTTACGTGGTATACTGACTGCTGGCAAGTTGGTTTTCAGCTTGTCTTTGTATCTTAGCCATGGGCGTCCTACATTCCTTTAGCCCTGATCTAACTGGCTGTACATTAGGATCTTGGGTATCCTGTTATCAGACATTCTCAAGACATGACCAGTCCACCGTAACTGAGACTGGATGAGAAAAGTCTCGATTCCTCCAACATTACACCTGTTAAATACGTCTACGTTAGATGTCCTATCTTGAAGCTTAACTTCACAGATTGCACGCAGACAGCTTTTTATATATATATATATATATATATATATATATATATATATATATATATATATATATATATATATGGGTGTATGTGTGTATACCTTCGTATATATATATATATATATATATATATATATGTATATCTTAGCGTCTTGGAATGTATCAGCATTGCTAACTAAAATCTACTTTTTTGTTTGATAAGGGTTTTATAATTGCTTGTAGACCTAATACTCAACAGTTGTGTCTCGTTACATTTTAATCTTGTATGGACTTTACAGTCCTTTATCGTCACTAAGATAATATTGTTAGGATATGTGCAGGTTTATGCATGTATATGTGTATGTATGTGTGTGAATGCATGCATATATAATGTATATATTTATGTGTGCGTGCATGTATTCATATGTGTGTTTATGTTTGCGCATGTATGTTTTGTTATATATATATATATATATATATATATATATATATATATATATGTTTATGTGTGTATATATGTATATTTATATGTTACTGTATATGTCTATATATTTATATATATTTAGTTCATTTAATATTTTATGCTACTGTATAGGCTTATATATTTATTTCTATATCTGTATATATGCGTATGCGTGTATGTATGTGTGTATGTATGTATATATGTATATATAGGTATATATATATGTACATGTGTATATATGTATGTATATGTCTGTGCTTAGGTATACTTTTGTATGTTTCTATATATAGTGAAGTATGTGTGTACGCATATGTCTATATGTATTTTTATTTTATTTCATATGTTATATAGTTGTACTGGTGTGGGTACCTTGGCGTGGTGTAGTGGTCAGCACGCTTGTCTCGCTAGATCAGTTACAACTGAAAAGTGAGTTCGATCCTCACTAGATACCCCATACTTTCAGCCTTGTGCCACATCTAAGCTATGCTTGGAAAATAAATATGTGTTTGTACTTGTGTATATGTACCAATACGTATGTTAGTACATATGCGATATTCATGTGTTTAGGAGTTTTATTTTTTTATATATTAGATGGTGTTATTTGTATGCGTATATATCTATTATTCTATCCAATTCTGTATATTTTAGTGGCATTTTTTTGTTGTACATTGACGAATATTTTTTTTTCTTTTCTACCCATATTAAACCTTATATATTCAAACATTTTTATTTATATATCTTTGCCTGTATATGTTATATTTTAAAAGTATTTTAAATTCGTTTGATATTTGAGTATTTCTTGATGGGTATATGTGCGTGTGTTTATCAATGTATGTGTGTATAATCCCTTATATATGCCTTTCATTGTATGTCTATGTTTCGTTTTTTGTAAGGGTCGTGGACATATTTCCTGTTTCGTCGCTTATTTTGCGTGTTTATATATCTAAATATGTCTACGTGTTTGTGTATTATAATATGATTGTTTACCTATTGTCTTTTGCTAGATTTCACCCTCCCCTTCTATTATCTTTACCTCAAATATATCTATGTTGTGACGGAGTTCAGAGCAGAATTAGATCTTAACGTTTATTCCAACTTAATTTCAATAATAAAAAAAAAACACGTATTTTTTCCTCAGTTTCTTCTTTAAATAATTTGATAATTTTAAACTTCATATAGACTACATTCAAAATTTTGGATTTTATGGATTTTATAGTATAATTAAATATTTATTAGTTAGAATGAATTCTATTTTAGTCTAACGCTAACATTAAAGCATTAAATAATTATTATAACCAAAGGGCGTTAAGTTTTTGAATTCTCATATACTTGTATTTTGATTGGTTATTCCAGCTGATGTAACAGCGTTTCCCCTAGCACGGGATTTTTGATTGATTTGAACTTTCTAAAACACTTTATTCTACATAAACACTTTATTCTACATTCAACACCATCACTTGATAAAACATCCGTAGTGTTGAAAGAAAATGGCTATTTTGTAGTGATTTTAGTGATATCGCACATTAATTGCTTGTGTTAATAAAACATTGCCTGATATAATATATCACAGCTTTTAAGTATATATCAATATATATACCATACATATTCGCGTATTAAGCCATTTTTATAAATCTACTTTGAAGCTAATTTTAAGTATGGGTGTGCATTATCAAATTAGCATTTAATTAGGTCATAACTACAGTGATCGTAGGGAAACCAGTGTTTCAATGTGGTGGGTTTTGACATATGCCACCGTCGAAGCTCAATGTTGGATATCAGTTGTGAAAATCAGTCCCTTTCAATCCTCTGTCTTTTGAGTTTGACAGACACCTATGCTTGTATACACCAAATATATTCTTGACTGTCATATCTGCTTAGTAGTTAGGGTGGTACATTCGACACTGTAGTTGATAAACAAAATATAAATAACGTATTTCTCAAACAAATATTACTTAAATCACTTTAGAAAATATTTCTTGTGAGGTGGTGTTGCAGTGATTGTCGTATCATTCAAAACAAGAACATAACAAGAAAGTCTTATCCCCAGAGGAATATATTTCAAGAATTCAGTATCAGATAGAATGATTTGTTAATCTTTTACGATGTTTTTATTTTATAGTCTCACTGATGAAAAAAAAAAGTGAGAAAACAAGATGTAAAATTTAGAAAAATATTTTAAATGTAATTTAAAGTAAGCGAGTGATCGATTTTGCTTGCGATAAAGTAGACAAGTGTTGGAAGCACTGTGTAGTAATGATTAGCGTCTCGGCCTGCGGAATCGGTGGAACGAGTTCGAATTACATTCGAGTTCATTAAATTCACTTACGTGCTAATATCCTTGAAGAAGGCATGAAATCAATTACCCCTGCTAATTAGTAAATTAGCAGGGCAGACTGGCTCATTGGTTATCCATAAATGACCCAGTCTAAAAGAAGAACGAATAGATATGGAATTAAAAAAAAACCTCTTATGTGTGTAAATATTACGGCAACCGGTCTTGGAAATAGAAACTGAATGCAAACTACCTGCTACTTTGTATGTCTTACATCTTTAGGTAAAGTCTAGAAGAAGGTAATTTCAGAAAAAAAATCCAAATCTGAGAGGAGAGACGTGGGTAACCTTAACATATCCGGTGAAAAAGGAACCAGTAAGCTATTGGATTGAATGTCACCACGAACCAAAAGTGTGAGATGGATAGATTTGGTGAGGTAATCAGCGCAAAATGTGCTAACTGAAGTAAATTAATGAAAGTATACAAAAGGTGAAATGTGTTGTTTTACATGGCTATTATGAAGTTCTTGTTGGTAGGGCGATCAGATTCCGAAGGCTGATAATTTAACTTTTCTCTCAGCAGATATCCTAGATAGCTGCTTTTGTCATCATCTAGCCACATATATACGTATCACTATCTCTCATTTTTATTTTGTCTGTTAATACTCTGATATTCGGCAGACCAGAGAGGTCGATCATTTAGGGGAATGAAAACACTTATTTTAAAACTTTGCTGCCTAAATGTTTACCAAACAAGGCGCTATCTACATAGATGGAACGGTTGGTTGTCCTCAAATCATCCCTCATTTAATATTGCTTCTTTTTTTAATATCCCATACCTTTTCAGCATGGAGTCGGGCGTGGTTTCTAAATCTTTTTTTTTTACATCACACCACTCCTACTTAATGACATACCAGTCCTGTTTGACGACAAGCCTTTTCCTACTTTACGCGATGCCAATCCTACGTTACGACACATCAGTCCTATTTCACGACATGCAAATCCTGTTTTACGGCACGCCAATCCTATTTTACGACGCGACAATCCTATTTTACGACGCGACAATTCTGTTTTACGACGCGCCAATCCTATTTTACGACGCGACAATCCTGTTTTACGACGCGACAATCCTATTTTACAATGCGACAATCCTGTTTTAC
>CAHIKZ030000391.1:2532500-2660000 GCA_903632075.3 Acanthosepion pharaonis
AGTCTGTGATTGTGTAGCGTCAATACACAAGTTTCGAAGAAGGATGGTCTTTGCCAAAACCCACAGTCTTCACTTGCTCAAAAAGGTTTTAACTATTGATCTTAGAACTCGGTTTGTACAACTGACAGTTTAGTCACATCATAACTAGTTTAACTCCATGAATGACGTCCATATGAAAGCCTTTATCTGATGAGGCTATTTAAGTATATGACTTGATTTTAAAGGGTAATGCTTTGCTATTGTAATAGTTTGCGATGATAGACGACACTATTACTGGCACAATTTATTCTATATTTAGTTTTCTTATCTCCTATACTAAATATGTTCTATTTAATCCATACTCCAAGATATTTGAATTATTCAACATTTAAAAATTCAACATCTATAACTTTTCATATAGATTAGTTCTATCTGTCATCCATACGTCCATTCTAATTCCAGGTCATAGATTCTATTTAAGAAAAGTTTATCTTGAGTCTTATTTCTTGGAAATGTTCAAGATCATTTTCATTTAAAGTATGAATACCTCTGTCGGCATAGCACACACCTCGTTACCAGTACATTGACCTCGGCAGGGAAAACACTATCGTTGGTTTATTATTACTATTTATTAGTTGGTTCGTTTGGGGTGTGGTACAGAATGCATAATTGATCAGTTCACATCTTTTCACAACTGTGCTTGCTAATGAGCAGGTTATTATCCAGTAAAACGATAAAACATTATGGGACACGCATTTCCTCTTTGTCATATTCCTGACGAGCTTTGAAATGATTCGGTAATGGTGTCCACACCAGACATGTATGTTTTTGTAGACCGATACATTTTTCTATTATATGCAAGCATTTCGTGGATTCGAAGCTTTCTAATGGATAAGACGAGGACGTCTATATTGATGTGGATATATTCTGCTGTAAGGTCGACATAGCAGGTTTAAAATTTCGTATTAGAGAGGTATGCAATTTCCTCGAGTTTTCTGATGATGGATTCTTAAGAAGTTTGGTTAATAGCGGAAGTGAGTGGAAAGTCGTCAGATTCGGCAGTATATCGGAGAGGGAAAGTTGGTTATTTATCTGATTATGAAAAGATACACCCCAAAAATGACCCGAGGTACGTAAATTGAACATTTCTACAAGGATATGAGCAGAGTTACCAAAATAACAAAATTACGCCATTTTGTTTGGCGATTTCACGACAAAAATCGGAACAAGAAAGACAGAGAATCCTGTGAGGGGAAAATTTGAAATAAGGAAGAAACCTGACAGAGATGAATTGTTAGTGCGGTTCCGAAGAAGACATCACGTGACAACCAATGGGGTAGAATATTTTTTCTGCACGAACACTCAAAGGAGAGCGACACAAGATAGGGATTAAAGTTAGAAGGAAGCCCAGGAGTACATTGACTGGGAACAAAATTACTTAACATCCGCTCGGCACTGGAAACATCCTCTTGGGAGTCGGAACTTATAATAAATGGAATACGGAGGGAATGGGTTGGTTTGCTACAATGTGTGATGACATAGCGACTCTTAGCCGTGTAGGTTAGAGGCACTGGAATAAAATAATACAGTTTGATTGAATGCGAGCTATTGAACCTGAGAAATTATTATATATTCATGTCTCTCCCCCCTCTCTCTCTCTCCCTCTCTCTCTCTCTCTCTCTCTCTCGCTCCATATATATATATATATATATATATATATATATATATATATTATTGTTATTATTTTATTTCCTTTGATTTGTGGAGTGAACACATTTCTTTCCGGGTCCCGTCTAGAAACCTAATGTTAGAAATGGTATCATGACATTTTCCACTGACAAAAAAAAATATTTTTATTATTATTATTATTATTATTATTATTATTACTACTACTATTATTATTATTATTATTATTATTATTGTTATTATGTTTCAATGAATAATGGCATAGATTCTATTTTTGTGAATTTTGCTTGATATTTGCTGTGGTGAAAGTTTTCACCATAAAATCTCTCTCTTCAATAGTGTAAACCCCACATAAACTAATAAGGTCAAGTTAATTTCGCTACTTCATTTTTTGTCTGGTATATTATCAGATTATCTAGTTAAATTTATATCATTTAATAAAATGCTGTCTGTTTGATTAGGCAGGTATATATATATATATATATATATATATATATATATATATATGTATATGTGTGTGTGTGTGTGTGTGTGTGGATGGTCCTGCACGAAACATTCACCACAAATCTTATGTGCTGTTGTCGTGCTGTCGGTTTCCTACCTGCTTGACCCTCATACATGAAATTCGACGGGAGAGTCTAGTATATATATATATATATATATATATATATATACGAAATCAGCCGATTCCGCTACTTTAGATTTAAACTTTCAGTATCTGTAGGCGATGATTGCACCACATGATTTTAACATTAGCTTCCAACAGAAGTGCTACAATCATCATTTTAAAGCTATAAAGTCTTAGAAAATCTGCTAGCAGCAAATAAAAGTAAGTCCCTGCATGCACATATTACAAATGAGTTTCATGTTCGGCCAATTGCGAATACTAAATCGTTAGAAGCGTAATTGAGTAAACCAAAAAACCTTAAGGTTTTCTCATAGAATCAAACATTTTCTGACTCATAATATCAACAGATAACAAAAATAATGGAAATGTAATATTAGGTTGTCCCAAAAGTTCGTAAACACTTGCAGAAAATTGAATTTTTATGCAATTTTTAATTGTTTTTTTACTTTATTGTTAATTTTGATAGTTTTAATTTTTTGAAAAAATTTTATTTCATTTAAATTTTTATTTAATTGGTTTTTGCGTTTATATTGTTATAGTGATCTTCATCTTTGTATTCCAGATGGCAATTGATAAAATTGATAGTTTTGATTCGTTACTGCTGAAAGCGAGCTCTTTCAACCGGAAAAGCTGCAGAAGAGTTTTGTGCTGCCGAAGGTGAAGGAACAATTGCATATGCGGCGATCTCAAAGTGGTATAAGCGTTTCGATTCTGGCGACATGAGTCTTGAAGATAAGCCTCGTTCGGGACGGCCGTTAAAGTTGGATGACTTGCAAACCGGGTTGGACATTGCGCCTTCATCGAGCATTCGAGAATTGGCTGATGAGCTTGGAGTTGGCAAATCCACAATTCACCGACACTTGAAGCAACTTGACTTCGTTCACAAAAAGCCGCCCCAAGATCCGCACGAACTCACCGAAGCACAAGCCAACAGACGAGTTGAAATTTGCCGTCAATTGCTCACCAATCCATTGGACGAGCGTTTTTGGAAGCGCATTGTGACATCGGACGAGAAATGGATCTCTCTGGTCCAGCACAATCGAGACAAGCGATGGGTTCAGAAAGGGCAAGAGACACCGTCGGTTCCAAAACAAGATCGATTCGGCAAGAAAGTCATGTTGTGCGTTTTGTGGAACTTTGAAGGAATCGTGCATTTTGAGTTGGTTACTGTCAGAAACTGGAGCGGGTCTACGAAGAGTTGAAGCAAAAGTACCCGGCTCTGAGCAACCAAAAGAGCGCTTTGATGCAGCAGGACAATGCCAAGCCACACACCAGGAAGGCCAAAGACAAGTTTGAAGAGCTGGACGGCGTTGAGGTTCTGCCACATCCAGCCTACAGTCCTGACTGTTCTCCATCAGATTACGGCCTTTTCCGCTCAATGCAACACTTTCTGAAGGGCCGCCGATTCGACTCGTTTGATGAAGTCGAGGAAGCGTGTCAAAAATTCTTTGATTCGAAGCCGGCTGAATGGTACTTTCACCAGATTCGAAAGCTTGCAGATCGATGGCAGAAAGTCTTGGAAAATGATGGTCTTTATTTTGAGGAATAATTTTTGTTGTTTTTGTTATTACTTGGCGAGTAAAATTTCAATTTTTTGCAAGTGTTTACGAACTTTTGGGACAACCTAATATTGATATAAAACAATGTGTCCCCAAAGATACGCGTGCCCTCAATATCAAGCCTTACATTGTTAAAAACAGATTCCACTCAGCGTACTAAATTTCACCCGGTGTGATAGCAGATACTGAATATACAGTTTCATTTGCGCTGATAAACTTTTTATAAGTTTGATCGAATATTATAGAGATTTACTAAGCTTATATGTGATACATGGTCGAACATATAAAGCACCCAATGAGGATCGAAGTCACTATTCAGTTGTAACTGAGATAACAAGACGAGATTGCTAAATATTACACTACATAGAAGCATAAAATATAACTCAGTAATCGAAGCTTAGTTGTGGAACAAGGCTGAAAGTGAGTAGCACCTAGTGATGACCGAAATCCTTATTCATTCGTAACCGATCTAGCAAGACGAACTTGCTAAATAGTACACCACGTAAAAGCGCCCAAAAGTTAATTTCGTAAGCGGCTCTAAGTTGTGGCACAAGGCTGAAAATAAGAGTGCGTAGTTGGGATCGAACTCATTACTCAGTCGTAATTGATCTAGCGAGACAAGCTTGTGAACCATTACATAACGTCGAAAAACCTTTGATCGAATAAATCGGATTACTAACACAAAACCAGAGAATGTCTCATATCGAGAATATTTAACATTGAAAAACATAAAGGACAAAAATTTATTATTTTTAATAATATATGGAAATCTCCGCGTTTTACCTGAAGACGGTTGCGAGACCAGAAACACGTGTAGTAAAATTATGGAAAATTAAGCATAAAAAAATCCACATTACAACCAAAAAAAATCCACATTACAACCAAAAAAAAGCGATATCTATTTAATATACACACTTTTCTCTCGTTGTATCTACTATAACCTCCTCCTTATATATATATATATGATTAATTTATTTAAAAATGACAGATCAATTAAATAAGCTCAGAAAACAACAATTCCAAAATGATTTGAAGCTAACTTTTTAATTACTTAAAAACCTAATTAAATATATCGGCTTTCAAAAAGAACGAAAGAGACAATATTCGTTAGGAAAAGACAAGTCATTATTGCCAATAAAAAATGGCACGTTTGTTGGAGCTATTTGCTTATGATCAATGATTATTTGATAATGATTAATAGCAATAAAAAACAACGAGTAATAAATTTTTCGCTGGAAAAGGTTTTGTTCAATCAATGTCTGCTGGTACTCATTCTATGGGTCAGCAAATAGTTTACTCTGGAGATAGGTCGTTTATAAATATATAAACAAATATGCCTTGAGAGTAAACACTACACATTGACTGGATATTTCACAAATATATGACGTTGGTCTAATTGGTAGCGGCTCTGAGTGGGGGATCCGTAGAGCCGAGTTCGAATTCAACTCGAATCCATTACATTCACTTACGTGCTGATACCCATGAAAAGGTATGAATCCTGATCTTCCCCCCGCCCCCAGCTATGGGTAAATAGCCTTGGATGGCAACTGGTCTACCGTAGAAAGAAATGGCAACCTTCTGCGGAAAAAAAGTCAGCCTCGTCAGTCATGTATCGAAAGATACCTGATCGCTTAAGCGTGCATCACGCATGGCACATGGCTGATTGCAACTGACGGCCAAATCACGCTGAAAATTTAAGCATTGTCGAGTCCGGACAGTTTTTAGTTAGGAGACCACATGAGAACACCGGTTACTGTAAGAAACCACCTACAATCGGAAATATGCTTCTCCTTGGAGGCACGGTGTAGTAATGGATAGCGGCTCGGATTGATGAATCGGAGAGCCAAGTTCGAATTCTTGTCGAATCCATTACATTCACTTATGTGCTAATACTCTTGGGAAAGGTATGAATCCTCTTCGTATCCCTCCCGCTATAGAGTTATATAGCCTTTGATGGTAACTTGTTTACCGCAGAACGAAATGGCAATCTACTGCGGGAAAACAAATCTGCCTAGTCAGTCATGTATCGAAAGATACTTGATCGCTTATGGCACATAACAGACAATTTCGACTTTTGTACTTAACCAACAATATAAATAAAATCAGGAAGTAGTTATAAACTCCCTAAAATTTATGTATACAATAATACTTGTAAAAATAAGAAACACAAGACCTGAAAAGAACAAAAAACATTATTTACATTATTCAGACTATTGTCCTCATCTTTGTCGCCATATTTATCACAACGTTTCGGCGGGAGAGTACAACAGCCAAAACGTTGTGATAAATATGGCGACAAGATGAGGACAATAGTCCGAATAATTTAAATAATGTACATAATACCTCATCTCAGAAATATAGACAGACTCAGAACAAAACACGTATAAGTTATTACCTGATTGTTATGTGGTGTAGAAGAAACAATAAACAGTAATACTTTTTTTTGTTTTTTGTTGTTTTTAATCTGTATCAACCCCAAACAAGGTATGAACGCCAATAAAACATAATAGGTTACAGGGTGTGGAAGAACAAGGAACAGAAACATTAATAATAAGGCAGAGGAAAAAGTAATCAGGAGAAGAGCAGACAGCGAATGACATTGCATTTAAATTTATGCAGCTTAAAGTTGACTGGAAAGCATGGAGACAGAAGGGAGTTCTACAAGAGAGAAGTGCGAAAAAAAAAACTGTTAAAATAGAATTTATAGTTATATCTAGACAGCACAACTGTAATTTGATGAGATCTCGACGCCAGTCGCGTACTGCACTTTAATTTTTAAAAATAAGTCTACGTACCATAACGAAGAGATCATCTGAAAAATTAAAATGAAAGTATTTACAGAAAAGACACAGAGAGGGAACTTTACGATGAGAAAGAGTCTGATGCCGAGCGGTGGGAAAGTGACTGATGCCGAGCGGTGTAAAAGTGACTGATGCCGAGCGGTGGGAAAGTGACTGATGCCGAGCGGTGGGAAAGTGTCTGATGCTGAGCGGTGGGAAAGTGTCTGATGCCGAGCGGTGGAAAAGTGACTGATGCCGAGCGGTGTAAAAGTGACTGATGCCGAGCGGTGGGAAAGTGACTGATGCCGAGCGGTGGGAAAGTGTCTGATGCCGAGCGGTGGAAAAGTGACTGATGCTGACCCGGTGATAATATTACTGATTCTTTTTTGCATTTTATTAAAGAGCTCAAGGTGAATATCAGGGGCACCGGAACATATGTGGCAGCAATATTCTAAGCATTGGCCAATGGTAGACTGACAGATAATACTGAATGTAATACTTAATAAAATCGTGAGTTTGAAGTAAAATGTAGATAAAATATGGATCGGAATCCGATAGTATAAGATAAAGAATAAATAAAGCTCATATAACCTTTCTCGTATGTTTATATATATATATATATATATATATATATATATATATGTGTGTGTGTGTGTGTGTGTGTGTGTGTGTGTGTGTGTGTGTGTGTGTGTGTGTGTTTAATGAGTATCCAGATAATTTGTTTAGAAACATACAAGACGTGTCTGGTGTATGGTCTGATAAAGGAAAAAGATGCGAAATTTTCGTTGACGCACGTGTTGACGGACCGTCTTATAGCGAGAATGTTGCGTGTTTGTGAGTGCAGAGGAGAAAATTGGGGTCGATTCTCATAGGATTAGAAACAGTGAATTAATGATAATTATAATGGATTAATAGATAGCGTCTCGGAATGAAGGAATAGGAGAACTGAGTTAGAAATGCAGTCGCATCCATTACATTCATTTACATGCTAATAACCTTGAGAAAGGTATGATCCTCTTCTTCTCCCCCATCTATGGGTAAATAGTAGGGTTTTATAGCCTTGGATGGCAACTGGTCTACCGTAGAAATAAATGGCAGCCTACTGCAGGAAAAAGTCAGCCTCGTCAGTCATGTATCGAAAGATTAATGATTGGCTAAGCGTGTCTCATGCATGGCACATAGCTGATTGACTGACGGTCAAATCACGCTTTTAAGCAGTGTCGAATCCGGACAGTTTTTAGTTAGGAGACCGCTTGAGAACACCGGTTACTGTAAGAAACCATGTACAATCGGAAATATTCTTCGACTAGTAGGCACGGTGTAGTAATGGATAGCGGCTCAGATTGAGGAATCGACTCATATCAAAATAACTGTAAAACCATTGGCAGAAACTTGGACATTGTACATCCCGCCACGAAAATTTAGATCATCCGCACATAGATTAATATGATATTAATATGATATTAATGGTGTATGTATTGCACTTACACCTAAACATTATTATCCTTCTAGAAAAACGCTTGGTTTAGATTTGTGCTGTACGTACTTGATCTTGCCCAGTGCATCAACAGCATCGAGCCAAAAAAAAAAAAAAGGAAAAATCCAACTGTTTTGTACAACTCTTCAGGTGTCAATTCAGATCAGAAATAAATTTGTTAACGATAAACATTGAGACTTCTTTTGAATAAATATATACATAAAGCAGGTCAGTAAACTTAATGGAATTTGAAACCGAAATTCCGAAATTAGATTAAACTATTTTTTTTCAATTAGTTAATTATTTCCCATTATAATTATTTCCCTAATGAAAAACTTTTAAAAATAAGAAGAAGCCCAAATATTCTTTCTGGAAATTCGATTAGACATTATTGTCATGAAAAACATCGACATGAAGGATAGCTCGTAGATAATGATTAATTTGCAGTAAAAACAATGACTAATATATTATTTAACTCTAGTTCTTCTGCGGGTGAGCAAATACACTTTTTTCTTTCGAAGATAAAGCGTTTTTTGACTCAAACAGTGTTGTCATGGGAATTGCCAAATTGACTGGTAACTTTAGTTTCATGCCGCAATAATCTACAACTCAAAGAATGATTAACAGAAATACGTTAACTGTTTGATACAACTGGAACGAAAATATACTACATATCTTAAAAAAAAAAAAAGGAAATACCTTCACAATATAAACACCCACGTTCCAGACCATTAACTGCACAAAAAATAACGAACTACTAAAAGATAACTGTCAACAAACTAATGTAATATACGATGCTACAGGTAAATCGAAAGTAATATATAAAAATAAAAATAAAAAAAACATATATATATATATATATATATATATATATATATATATATATATATATATATATAAATATATAAAAATTTATAGGTATAAATGATAGCCATTGCAAAGAGTGAAGTGGCTCACAAATCATCCTACCCTTTCAAATTATATATAGAAGCTCAAACTAAAGTCATATTAGACAAAAACTTTGAATGCGATTAGAAAAAAAAATATTTCATCGTACAAATATACATCAACATAACGTAATCGTTTCTTAAACGAAAATTATCCAAAATTATCTTTACTGAACAGGTTAATTATCTCTATTGAAAAAAAAAAATACATTTATTTAACATATTTTAGAATACTAACAAAAATGACCTTTAGTGTTCCAGTTACTATCTTCCCCGACATAAAGTTGTATATATATTGTTACCGAAAGTGTCTCTTCCAGAAATGGACGAAAAAAGTACAATAGATAACGTTAAAAATCAACTAGACATGTTTATACGTCGATCTTGATTCTTTTTCTTCCTTTCAAAAGAGAAACAACTCCCTACTCATAGATCTGGTAGAGGTGTTACCTATGGCACGGTTACTTCAATGTGCCTTCATTTCTTAGTTACTGTGTTAAAAAACAAATAAAAAAAATTGTCTGAAAATTAAGTTTTTTTTTTTTTTTTTCAAAATAATTGGCAGGGATGTGGTTAATATTGTAAACAAATTTCAGACTTTTAATATGCAGAGACCAAAACACATTCCCACTGGACTATCTGACATCAATTTAAAATTATTAAATAAAATGCCATATATTAAAACTAATTATCTTTAATTCAAATACGATTAAGAATCCAATATGTATATATAAAATTGATATGTTGATTTCAATGCCCAGTTTAATATTTACATGTGCTCTTTCCCTGATATTGACCACTTTAAATCATAAATATACCATGCCATAATATATATATATATATATATATATATATATATATATATATATATATATATATATATATATATATAAAGAACAGTTATATTTATAATCCTAAGTTCTTTATCATATATTTTTTAAAAACAGTGCTCGATACACAGTAGAGCATTATATCATAATTATTATTTAAAATATGTATTCATCGCGACACAGAAATTGCCTTGTTTTGAAACCAAAACGTAGATTTTAAATAAAAACTTAAAATATGTATCTCAATTTCATTTTGAAACCATGCACAATATTCTGCCATTTTTTGTCTTTACAGAGTCCGCTGATGCAGCCCATTTCGTATGGTTTAATTTCTGCAGTACGCCAATTCTTTCTAGTTTGTCCAACTCTTCATTTACTTGTTCTAATGCTGCGGATGATACTTTCCATTTCGGTTTAAATACTAGCATCGAACATTTTTTTTCTTGAAAATTCGCCTTGAATTTTGAACACTGCCCCAGTTCATCAAACAGAACATCAGGAAAACATTTTTTTTTAATTCTTAAGTATTTCGCTATGACTTTTTTTTAAATTGGTCGCTTCTCTAGTTACATTTTTACAATAAGCGTAAATCGGCAAACCCAGCAGTTCGAATAGTTACATCCAACCCGTAACGAATACTTATGTCGCGTTTCTTAGAATATAAACTTTTGTTTTTACCTGATAATTTCGAAAATAAGATCACATGTCAATGCCCACTTATACTTCCTAAACAAATTCTCATCAGAAACTGAAGTTGCAACTTTGTAAGTCCTTTTTAATAAAGTTTTTTCCAATTTCTCTTCATGTCGTTTCATTTAATATTGAAATGTCACTACCAACATCTAGTTACATTTTTACTCCCACATTGGTTTGCACTTTAACAAATTGTCTTTTATCTCGTGTACCTATTTTTTCGTCGCCTTATTGTGTATTAATATCTTCCTGTGAAAATTATTCTCCGTTTAGTTCTGCAATGTGATTTGATATTTTCCTTTTATATCATTCAGTATTTTTTCCATGGACAGTCTCTAAGATGTAATTCTCCACGTTTGAAACAAGGTTTTATATTCCTTTTTGTGCAATTTCCTTAGCTTTCACCAATGCACATTGTTTATTCTGAAGTTTTTCAGCATCACGCTTAAGTGTTAGCATTGTTTTGGCAATCTTCCACTATTTCCTGTCGGGTTACGTTATTATTATGTTCAATCTCTGCTAAAATTTTCTTTCGTACATCAACATCTTTTTCTACTGTTAGACCTTGCACGTAAATGAGTACCTTGAACATATCGGGAGTAATTTCCCTTAGCTTAAATTGTTCATATTCTCTGTTGACTCTACCCGCATACGTCCAAAATTTTCATCCTCATTTTGGTTAAATTCATGCATCTCCAGCGAGCATAGAATAGAGTGCACTTGTCACTAAAATGCATACACGGTGTCGGGTTTGTCTACCTCCTCAGGTGAGAGTCTACCCCTAGGCATAACCTCGTCTGGATTTCTCTCAGCCTGAGGAGTCCTGAATTTTTAAACATTTAAATTTATTTTTTATATTTAAAAGTTTTACAATTTTCTCACCGTAATGAGCCTGGCCATAATTTAATTTATTTAAAAAACAAATGCTACTTTGATTGAAAGTCAAATCAATTTATTAATCGAAATTATATCGGAATTGCTTTCAAGTTCATACAATATTTAAGCATTCTAAGTAAATTGTTTTTTTTCTCTCTGTTTATATATCAGAGGAAGAGATACACGTTTAAAAATCAGTTTTCAAAGCTTCTCAACTCCCGTGTTCTATACTACCTATATATACAACTTGACAGATACATATAAGTATTACTTCAATATACTGAATGTGACGCTGGAAGATCTTTCATCGCTTTGTCAAGACCTTGACAGCGAGAGGGACAATTTAGCTCGTGTGTAATCAACGACTTCATGGCTTGAAATCTACCAACAGCAGCAACAGATAAATGCTTTTGCTCTATTAGCGGATGATAGAATGCTCTGTAATTTGGATTTGAGTCTTTAGTAAATGCCAGTAAATATAACAGTTTGTCTGTATTTACATGCTTTACAGTTGGACCAAAGTCATCATTTCTCTTGTTAATATTAAAACGTGTTGGCCGTTGTGCACATCATCCTTCTTTAGTTGTCTGTCGGTCAGTTTAACTTTAGGTAAATTTCAGAATGAACGTTTATTTAATCTTTGGAGGTATATTTGTATCGTTCACTTGTCCTTGTCTAGGTAGATCTCATCTTGACTTGGTCTTTTTTATTGCTTTGTTTTTCTTTTTTTAAAAACAGATCTCCAAGTTTTTTGTTCGTCCTGTTTATACAAGGGTTGAGTCTGTATTAATCAGGCCAGGAGTTCGACGCTCAAATTCGAGGACCAACGCTTGAATCATTTTGCCAAATGTCTCCAGAGATATTTTGTTACACTAATGCTTTCCATCAGCTATTCCCTATATGCATCTAGAGCGGGGAATGTCAATCGTCCCCACAATTTCAGAAATAAAATGTCTCATCAATTTGGATAACTATAATGTCCCATTTGAACACCAACAAATCATATTGCCTTATTACTGTGATCATCAAAAAGATTAGCCAGGGTAAAAGCTCAAGATGCAAGTTTCAAATGGAAGATGTCAACATCAAACAGGCGTAGAAGTTTTAATATCTGAGAAGTGTTTTAAGAAAGGATGGAAAATGCGACACCAATACAAGAACATACAGTGGATTAGCGTAAGAGGCACTCTGAAATCTAAGTAAGCCGCCTACAAATAGAAGGGTTTCGTTAGAGATAAAGAGAAGAGTACTGGATTTGATAGCCATCCTCATATATGGCAGTGAATGCAAGAGAATCTATCCACAGATAAAGAAGAAACAGGAGGAAACAGCAATACGGTTCAACAGAAGATATACTAGGAATTACGTTGAGCGGGGAGATTATGCGAGAAGGAAAATGATAAAAGAACACTTCTACTCACAATCAAGAAAAGACAGTTGAAAATCTTTGGACACAAACTGAGCAAGGAGGGCCGCGCAAACGTAACCTTCAAAAATCATAGTGAGTGCAAGAGAGACCGCAGAAGAGAGCGAACCATATACTAGAGATTTTGTTTATGGATTTCAGAACAAGGTGGAACCCTAAGCAAAGATAGAAAAAAACTGCTAGGAGCCACAAGGGATACGAAGCTACGGTAAGATCTTTTGTGTCTTGAAGGGGCGTGGCATATAGAAAAAGAACTAAAAAGAACATTATTATTATTTTTTTAATTGCTGGATGAAATAAAGTTACTTTTTACATATACCAAATACGTTTTTCTTTCGTTATACTTACCATATTAAAATTTAAATATACGAAGAAAAAATATGTTACACCGTGCTAATAATTTTACCAATCACTGTATGGAAATTTTCTAAGCGTAGCTTAGATGGGGCAGAAGACCTAAATTATGGGGCACCCAGTGAAGATCGAACTCACTACTCAGTTGTAATTGTTCTAGCGTGACTAGCTTGCTAACCATTACAACGCCTCGAGGTACCGATTGCCATCATTGTATGACCAGCTTAATCGGTGACACACTGACTCACCAGATTTCCACTTGATACCTGTTTGGACATTTCTGTTACATCAATGGAATGTTACTGTCTCATTTCTTCTGGCATTTCATTTGAAATATTACGAGACTTTAAGATTTGAATATGTAACTAGGAGGCAGGGATAGTGGCTACGAATGAGGAAACAGAGAGCCGAGTTCAAATTCCAGTCAAATCCATTACATTCACTTACGTACTAATACCCATTAGGATAGGTATGAATCCTGCTCAGTCTATGGATAAATAGCAGGACAGACCGTGTTCTATAGCTTTGGATGACAACTAGTCTATCGCAGAAAGAAATGGCAACCTAATGCTGGAAAACATCTGCCTCGTCAGTCATGTATCGAAAAATACATGGTCGTCTAAGCGTGTATCTCCCATGGTGCATAACTGACTTATGTAGCGAGACCTAGATCACCGCGGTCATACGAAAAATAATATGACATTATCTCCGGTGTTCAATGTTCTGCTGTGTGTCGTGACTCTTCGGTAAACAGGTGACCACAACATTATACCAAACATTTTTTTTCTGTTTGCAATACCTCCCGCCATTTTCTGTAATCAATTTCTACAAGCGTGTTAGGAAGGTTATTTATTGATTTTCTCTATGCTTCTTAATTTCAGTATGTCCTGCGTGTGTTAAAATCACCAAGCTTTCTTTCTTCATGATGATTCCTTGAAATTTAATCTGTCCCTTTCTAAGATTATTTTTCAGGGCCTAGGCGACCATGGCTCTCTCAAACCTTCTATCCCTAATGGTAGTGTTCCTCTTTTTTCTAAAACATTCATCTCCCCTCATCTTATTCCACCATCCATTAGAAGAAGATGATCAGGTAGGTGTCTCGCAGTTTTCCTCTATCTTTTTCACTCAATATCGCCTACGAGGACTAAGTTTTCTAAGCCCTCTTTCCTCATTATGTGTCCATTACATTCCTGTTGTCTCTTTCTGGTTCTGAGTATAAATGTTTGTTTTCTTGCCATCTTCTTTAAGACTTCCTCGTTGCTCACATGTTCCGTCGATGGAATTCTCTGTATTATTTTGTAGAACCAACATGTCTGTTACTTCCGATTCTCTTTTCATGTATGGAGTGATCGTCCAGCATTCACTGCTCCATAAGACGATTGATATTACATATCATCCTTTTCTTTGTTTCTAAAGACATTTTTCAGTTTCTTTGCACTTTGTTTAGTTTTTGGAATGCCAATTTCGATAATCTAATGATTTTGGTGTCGGGCTTTTCCCTCTATTAAAACATTTCCCGAATATTTAAGCTTATGTACTTGTTTCATGTTGAAGATTCCAATTCGTAACTCGCATCATGGATTGTTTTACTCCTGTATTCTTAGGTTGATGTTTAGAGATTTTTTTCTCGCTTACTTTTACTACCCAGTCTTGCAGCTCATGTAGTTTACTTTTCGAATCGGCCATCAACAGAGTGTCAGCTGCTTATCTTATACTGATAAGAAAACGCCCCACAATAATAAATCGTGTTAGGGTCCCCAGCTCCCTTAAGGTAATCTCGCTGTAGAGGTAGAAAAAATATGTTTCCTAAATAAAGGGTCGACATGGAATGGGGTTGCAGTTTAAACTGATCATAAAATTCAACATTGTAACTTGGATATGTGTGAAATATTTTAAAACACGATTTATTTTGAAATTTATTTTCGTATCATCATTCGTATTTTATATTAAGATTACGCCCACCGATAGAAAATCCCGGCGGCGTGTTGCATTCTCTGCCGTCTCTGGGCCCCTGCTCTAATACATAAAGTGGTATCAACGAAAAGGACGATTTCTTTTTCTTATTTATTTTATTGTAAGAGGGGTACATACGTAGCAGCTTGGATTCTAAGCGGCAGCAGGAGGAGTAACACATGACCCACATTGGCCCAGCGGGTTGTCTTAGTCGATCTCTCAACCTGACGGTGGAAAGTGTATCGACGCTTCAAAATTATCCGGGTCCTCTGTTGAATTCGCGCCGTTTTGGACATGTATCCTAAACCCAGACGAAAGCAATCCAGCAGTCAGCACGGTCAGTCACTGACCATTCTGGCCCTTGCCTTTGCATTCTGCAACAAACCTCTCCAATTTCATTTTGCATCTCTTTTTCTGATCCACCTATGGTATTCTCAGCATCATTTTGTATGAGCCTTACTTCTGTGGGTTCATATCTACTCTTCATCTTTGAGGAAACTGCCCGGCATTGATGTTGCATAGGAGGTCTTATATCGCATAGAATTTAAATTCACTCTTGTCTACTATTTGATATTAATGTATAAATAATGGAAATGTGTTTCGCTTGCGTCCATTTTACAATTCAATTATTTTGGAAGATTGGCAAAAAATGGTTTTTGATTCACCAAATTATGCAAATTTCATTCAGATTTCTATGATTCTCTTCTAGGAAATTTGATGAAAATCTTCATTTTATATGTTACATGACAAATGCTCATATCATTGATTGGCTGAGCGGAGAAGAAATCTTGCAAAAAAATGTGAAGAAATGACGTTTCCAAAATAAAGAATGGAGTAACGGACATAGAATAACAGAGAAACAAAATTTGAATAAAATATTTTAAAGAAATAGATGTCTTTCGGATTTTGTATATTACAACCATTAAAAGGTTTGTATATTTTACAAAAATAGGTTGGAACTTCTTCCTAATTCAGTCTATATATGTACATTATACAATTAAGGCTTTTGTTGCTTATCAATCATGCAATAGGCTTATCTGACTTTCAAATTAAAACTGAGTCTCTATTTTTTTTATATTCATAATTACGCCGTGTACGCTTTCTGGTTTCATCTGTAAACTGGATTAGAATGAAACATGTAGACTTGATGTTATCCTTGCAATTGTCTTGAAGAAATGTGCTTATAAACTTGCTCATGTTCTCTATAATTACTCTACAATACATGTCTTGCTGTTTCTTGATTTCCAGCTTATTCGAAATCTTCTGTAATTCCAGTTTTAAAGAATTCAGACGAATCGTCTGATCTATCGAACTGTTAGCCTATAAGCATTCGGCCACATTTTGGCAATGTACTAGACACTCTAATCAACTCCGAAATGGCTAAGAATCTCACCTCGCGGGGTTTTCTTGTCAGACAAGAAATCTGGCTTTCGCTTCATTAGATCATCTGCTGACGTGTTAACGTTTATTGCTGAGAGTCTACTAAGCTTTAGAAAAGAATGCTGAAGATTGAAATGTTTCTCAAAGGCAATTAACAGTGTTTGACCTAAAAGTTTTCGTAAAAATTTGAAAGTTTATGATATTTGTGAAAGGATTTCTCATCTGAGTTAATCTTTCTTATCAAATCAAAATAAAACTTCTCTTCAACAGCCACTCTTCTTGATGATTTTGCATACATATAAACTGCATCACAGGTCTGTCCTTGTACCTTATGTTATCAGTTCCCAACTTGTCATTCATTCTTGGTAAGACGTTAAACTACATACGCGTCCAGGGTAAGACGATAAACTACGTTCAGCAGCAAGGCCACTGATCAGGTGGTTTTGAGGAGCGTGGAACCACCTCTTAATTGCTGGTGTTCCCGGAGGGGTAGCAGCTGTTTGGGTCCCAGCTATGGGCAAATAGTTAACTATTACCACTAATACTTTTTGAAAAAGATTATTATCAGCAATACAATTTTGAATGAAAAGTGTTACCAGAAACAGATTTTTGACAAAACAAAATATTACCAGCAATAAAAAAATTATCAGCATTAAATATCCCATTGAGGTTGATATGCTGTAAAACAAAATAAACCAAACCAATCTAAACCAAAGAAAACATATTCTATTCATACGAATTTATCATAAAAAACGTTGTGGGCATTAAATAACTGTTGTGGTAGGATCCACCTAATGTGCATAGTGGAGTACCGACCATATAAATGTGGTTGGTACCGGGAAGAGAGTGAAGGAATCAAGAGATTCAACCAGAGACTCTGCCCGACTGCGACTCAGTCAACACATTCTCCAGGAACGGTCTTACCAGGAATATACAAAAGACTATATGTAAATATTGTGTACACTTTCTTGTTTCAATACATTTTGTTCTAAGTGCATTTTGTGTTGGATTATTATTCCATGCATTAGTCAAGTTTCAACAATAAACCACTGAGGTTATTATGCCATAAAACAAAATAAACCAAATCAAACCAACTTGTCGTGTATACTGTTAACCCGGTATATATATATATATATATATATATATATATATATATATATATATATATATATATATATATATATAAAAGGAGAGAAATCGCAAACGTTTTTGGTTATAATGTGGATTTGTTTTAGTATATATATTATATTATATTCTTCATATATCGGCTACAGGTTTTCTGGACTGTTGCCAATATTCCAGAAGGGAGTTCAAGGCTCACTGATAAATACAGAAAACGAACAATGCGACATAAAGAGGAAAATTTATACCTTTTAAAAATTTATACCTTTTATTTGCCTGAAGAAGGTCACGAGAACGGAAATACGAGTAGCAGAACATATGAAACATAACATGATATATATTATAAAATAAATCCACATTTTATTGCGGTGTCATCTATTTTAAAATATACATTTTTTCTCGTTGTAACAACTAGAACCTTTTCCATATATATATATATATATATATATATATATATATATATATATATATATATATATATATGATAATGATAATTAAGATAACACCTTAAAAATCCATATGGGTTATAGTTTATTTAATGAATATTCTTATATTTTCCTCTTCAGACCGAATATATTTTAGATTAAAAAAAAAAAATTCGGTCTGAAGAGATTGATTTAACAATTTTCATGAAATAAATTGATATGGATTTTAATGTGTTATTTTAATTTATCATTATATATTGGAATGTAACTTACAGTGAGTTGGCATTGGATTAATGCCTCCTTGAATAATCCCTACCAATTACAAATTGGAAGAGTGTATATATATATATATATATATATATATATATATATATATATATATATATATATACATACACCGGGTGTAACATTATACATGAAAAGTTGGGAACTGATAACATAAGGTACAAGGACTGACCTGTGATGCAGGTTATATGCATGCAAAATCATCAAGAAGAGAAACTTTTGAAGAGAACATTTCATGTATGTATATATAGAGATTTTCCAAGCGTTTTTAGCTTAGATGTGTCTCAATGCCGAAAGTAGGATGCACCCAGTGAGGATCGTGGTGACTCCTAATTTCAACCTTGTGCCACATCTAAGCTAAAAACGCTTGGAAAGTCCCTACACACACACACACATATATATATATATATTAATTATTTTATGAAAAACTAGGTAATCCGTATGGGTAAGAGGAAGGAAGATAAAATCCAGACAGCTCAATGTAAATCCAGAAAGTGGTCTGTTTTTATTTATTTATATATATATATATATATATATATATATATATATATATATATATATATATATATATCTTAATATGCGCTGTAAAATCTGTTTAGTGAGCAGACGTAGATATAACTGTACATATGTCTATGCATGCGGTATGAGCGTGTCACCGCATCTTCTGTTTACTGAGACAGTGACACACATATTTGGCACGTCCCGCAATTAAAGTTCTAGACTAATATTTAAATACTGATTACAATCAAGTAACCCATTTCCACGCAGTTGAATGACGCACTAGAATCATTTATGTACCATTACAAACTTGGCTTTCTCCCTGACTTACCTAAATATCGATAAACCTTGTGTTTGTGTGATTCATTTTGAAAATAAAATGGCAATGTAAACCCCGCTACGTGTATTTTAGTAAGTAACAATAAAGAAAAAAAAATTATTTGTTCATATTTTGATGTAGATAATACGCTCCACGTTATGAATATAATCTAACAACGTCACCGGAACTGTTACATATATTTCGTGTTTCTGTCTACTTCAATAAAGCGACATCAGATCTAAAAGAAACGAAAAAAAATATTTGATTATGACTTTTCAATCTGATCTCTATCGTCTGGATATATCTCAAAAAATGGCGGTAATCTGTTGTTTTTAATTTGAAGGAATGTAAATTCCTTGTCGACTGCCACTCTCCTAAGAATATAGAGATGTTAACTTTGTTTTTGTCGCGATCGATGTGTCCGAAATTCGCCGATTCTTGCCTGATAAACATGTATACTTATGTTTTACAGACGACGCAGAAGCATTTGATAAGATCAGTGATCTATTTGAGTTGGAAGGTATACTTAATTTATTCAGAAAATTTATTACGATAATCTAGATTATTTTCTTGGAATAATCTGCCTGTATTCCGATAAAATTCAACATAAAACAAGTAGAGGAATTTAATTTTATGGGAGATGTTCTGACAGACGATGGAAAATACAACATAGAAATCTGGTGACCCATAGTAATAACAAAAGTTACCTTGCAGAACCTAAGCCCAATGTAAAGAAACAGAAAATTTCGCTGAAAACGAAGATAAAAGAGCAGTTTATTGCAATGTAATATCAGTCCTCCACTATGACAGTGAAGTTCGAAAAATTTTCTCACAGATGAAGGGGAGACTTCGGGAAACAGAAACATAGATCTACAGAGAAATACTGAGAATACCATAGACGCGACATGCAATAGATAGCAGGACATAAACAGGGAGAGACATTAACAGCTCAAAATTTGCTTAGGGCTAAAAGAGATAGAAAATCGTGGAGAACGCCGCTTCCTCTGGCCGAGCCTTCGTTCTTTTTTTTTTTTTTGTATGTCGTTCTTTCTCTGCATTTCGAAACGGAGTATCCTATCTCGGATAATGTTCTACTGTTGCTGGGGATCCATGTCTCTTGCTTCACAGCAATATATATATATATATATTATACCAACGGCTTTCCATACTTAACACTTTTCGTCATTTTCACTCTCACGTAGTCATGTGTGATGTCGTGAACCGCAATGCGATATTTGCTTCCTGCGTTTCATATGTACGAATTTATCGTTGCTTAACAATCTTCAATGCAATCAAAACTGAAATGTCCGCATGACAATGTAAATCGAAAATTACCATCTTTGTTATTAAATTTATTATTTAATTTATTGGAATGTACTTGTAATCTCTGATGATGGCTTATGTAAGCCGAAAGCTTAGACAGGATTAATAATAAAAACATGTATCAACATTGTGATTTTCTTTCGTGTTTCAGTGATAATGCTAAAAAGCTTATTCGACGATATGAAAGGAATTTTCTTAAAATAAATAGACAAAACTTAACGAAACATACATTAACATGCTGCCTAAATACACACAATCTATCTATCTATCTATCTATCTATCTATATATATATATATATATATATATATGTGTGTGTGTGTGTGTATAGATAGATAGATAGATAGATAGATAGATAGATAGATAGATAGATATTATTGGTAATTCTGCTATAAAATCTATTGCTGACCATTTTGTTTAAATAATGCGTTGTTAATTTTACTATAAATATGAACTGCAGATAATTTTAATATAAATATCTATTGTTGGTAAATGATAATATAAAATGCATTGCTAGTATTGTTTACTATAAAAAATGTATTTTTATCCTTTGATAATGTTTTGTAGTCTCCATTCTCCTATATGGATGTGAAACGTGGACG
Source organism: Acanthosepion pharaonis (assembly GCA_903632075.3). Taxonomy (NCBI): domain Eukaryota; kingdom Metazoa; phylum Mollusca; class Cephalopoda; order Sepiida; family Sepiidae; genus Acanthosepion; species Acanthosepion pharaonis. Next base: position 2,553,641 of record CAHIKZ030000391.1, read on the forward strand.
CCGTTGGCAGAAATAGAGAGAAGGATCCAATCGTTTGAGAACAAATGCATCAGAAAACTCTGGAATCTTCTATTGGGAACATAAAGCCAATGAGTTTGTGTGGAAAAAGGGTTGATTGTTTTGTGGACCACCAGAAATTTCTTCTCGTCACTTTCAAACGGAAAAAAAATGTCCTGGTTTTGACACGTTACAAGGCACTACAGCCTGTGCAAGACCATCATGCAAGGCGCCGTTGAAGGTGGACGCAGGTGAGAAAGCCAACGCAAAAACTAGTTGGACAATGTCAAACGATGGACAAGTATGATGCTACCAGAATTGCTGATTGCCATTGATAGACCATTCTGGAAAAGATTCAGTGAGGCTTTCGGATCCCACTCCTTAGATTAGAAAAGTCAAGGGGATGATGATGATGATGATGATGATGATGATGATGATGATGATGATCAATGTTTTGTTTTGTGTTCATAGCTTGGACCTTAACAGGTGCTACCACCACGGTTCTGGTTGAACCTGGGAACAACAACAAATAAGTGGTGGTTCCACCCTCCTCAACCACGCAATCTTACGATGAGAGCCGTTGCAGCCGGGTGTATTTTATCGCCATACTCAAAACTACACGGAGAGTGACGCTAGTGGTATATTTGCCATATAAAATAAGATGAAGCCCCGTTGCTCGGCCAGGCCTCAGACAGTCTTTATCCAGACCGTTGGCCTTTGGGGGTGGGAGTATTATGTTCTCAGTGTTCCGGTGTTTGCTTGTTTTTTTTTGGGGGGGGGAAACTCAACGTTGGTCTCGTAATCTTACCAGCTGATTATCAGGATGAAGCCAAGCATGCTTTTGTGGCAATTTCCCAGCTGGTGTAATATGAACAAGGAATAGGAAAAGCGAAATGGCAAAGACCAATTGATTCCACATGGGAATCAAACATTGAGAAAGGATAAATTATGAATTAGGGGAAGGGGCAATCAGAAACTAATTGGACAGTGCGATTCAAAGTGCCACATGTCGATATTATTCCAAGCCAGTCAACCTTGCCTTGGGGTCTGCAATTTCTTCTTGAATTTTGTTCGTATTTCACGTTTAATGCTTTGTGACGCGATTAAGAAAACGAAATATAATTGGTTAAATAGTAAGATAAGCTGGAATCATTAACTTGCATTGGTAGACAGTCTAGAAGAAAGATAACTCAGTGTTCAACTTAGTGGTGCGATGGGAAACCATTCCACTAGCTTTCCCACGAAGTCACAGATAAAAAAAGATTTAGACAGAACATTTAATTCAAAAACCGTAGATATGACAACGAGAAACCACTCCGCTATCTTTTAGAATCAGCCATGTGGTAATAAAGAAACGGCAACTGTGGAGAATCATGATCGTCTACATTATTAAAGGATATGGGATTAAAAGAAAAGATCAGAAATTAGAGTCAGCTTTAATATATTTATTCACTTAGGAGCATAAGCTGTGAAAACATTTGTTCAGATTAGATGGCGATTTTAAAGAAAATATCTTTAGAAAAAAGATGTAAAATTGTTATTTGTTATTTAAACATTGAAAAATGTCACATGAATACATCCAAAGAATAATTTGATATTCAACCAACCGAAATAAACCAACCTCGAAAACAATTCGCCAAATTGTTAAAACATTAATAAAGATTAAGAATTTTTTACCTAAATTCTCGCCACCTTCAATAACTTCCATTCTAACCATCATGACATTCTGGATATCTGTACAAGAAGGTATAGTACACATCGAGAATATGTGTGTCATCAATATATGACATCTCAAATCTAATTTGGAAAGAATTTTTTCCAGATTCATTTTCCGCACTGATCACAAACGTACCCCATCCACTCGGTATGTGGGTGAGGAATTTTTATCCAAACTTACAATAATTTTTGAATTTACTCACCCCCACACTCCAAACTTACAGTAGTTTGTATTTACTCACTCCCGCAGTCCAAACTTAAAATAATTTGTATTTACTTACCCCCACACTCCAAACTTACAATAGTTTGTATTTACTCACACCTGCAGTCCAAACTTAGAATAATTTATATTTACTTACCCCCACACTCCAAACTTAGAATAATTTGTATTTACTAACCCCCACACTCCAAACTTACAATAGTTTGTATTTACTCAACCCACACTCCAAACTTACAATAGTTTGTATTTACCCATCTCCACCTCCAAACTTACAATAGTTTGTATTTACTCACCCCGCAGTCCAAACTTACAATAATTTGTATTTATTTCACCCCACACTCCAAACTTACAATAGTTTGTATTTACTCACCCCCACACTCCAAACTTACAATAGTTTGTATTTACTCACACCTGCAGTCCAAACTTAGAATAATTTATATATATTTACCCCCACAGTCCAAACGTACAATAATTTGTATTTACTCACCCCCACACTCAAACTTACAATAGTTTGTATTTACACACCCCACCCAAACTTACAATAATTTGTATTTACTCACCCCACACTCCAAACTTACAATAGTTTGTATTTACACATCTCCACACTCCAAACTTACAATAGTTTGTATTTACTCACACCTGCAGTCCCAAACTTAGAATAATTTATATTTACTTACCCCACACTCCAAACTTACAATAATTTGTATTTACTCACCCCCACACTCCAAACTTACAATAGTTTGTATTTACTCACACCTGCAGTCCAAACTTACCCCACATCCAAACTTAGAATAATTTTATTTCACCCCCACAGTCCAAACTTACAATAGTTTGTATTTACTCACCCCACACTCCAAACTTACAATAGTTTGTATTTACTCATCTCCATACTCAAAACTTACAATAGTTTGTATTTACACACACCTGCAGTCCAAACTTAGAATAATTTATATTTACTTACCCCCACACTCCAAACTTACAATAATTTGTATTTACTCACCCCCACACACCAAACTTACAATAGTTTGTATTTACACCCCCCACAATCCAAACTTACAATAATTTGTATTTACTCATCCCCACACTCCAAACTTACAATAGTTTGTATTTACACACCCCACCTCCAAACTTACAATAGTTTGTATTTACTCACCCCACACTCCAAACTTACAATAGTTTATATTTACTCACACCTGCAGTCCAAACTTAGAATAATTTATATTTACTTACCCCCACAATCCAAACTTAGAATAATTTGTATTTACTCACCCCACACTCAAACTTACAGTAGTTTGTATTTACTCACCCCAGTCCAAACTTAGAATAATTTGTATTTACTTCCCCACACTCCAAACTTAGAATAATTTGTATTTTCACCCACACTCCAAACTTACAGTAGTTTGTATTTACTCACTTCCGCATTCCAAACTTACAATAATTTGTATTTACTCATCTCCACACTCAAAACTTACAGTAGTTTGTATTTACTCACCCCCGCAGACCAAACTTACAATAATTTGTATTTACTCACCCCCACACTCCAAACTTACAATAGTTTGTATTTACTCACCCCCACACTCCAAACTTACAATAGTTTGTATTTACTCACACCTGCAGTCCAAACTTAGAATAATTTATATTTACTTACCCCCACACTCCAAACTTACAATAATTTGTATTTACTTCACTCCCCACACACCAAACTTACAATAGTTTGTATTTACACACCCCCCACACTCCAAAACTTACAATAATTTGTATTTACCACCCCCAAACTCCAAACTTACAATAGTTTGTATTTACACACCCCCACACTCCAAACTTACAATAGTTTGTATTTACTCACACCTGCAGTCCAAACTTAGAATAATTTATATTTACCCCCCCACACTCCAAACTTACAATAATTTGTATTTTCACCCCACACTCCAAACTTACAATAGTTTGTATTTACTTCACCCTGCAGTCCAAACTTACAATAATTTATATTTACTCACCCCCACACTCCAAACTTAGAATAATTTGTATTTACTCATCCCCCACACTCCAAACTTACAGTAGTTTGTATTTACTCACCCCACCTCCAAACTTTACAATAATTTGTATTTACTCACCCTCCACACTCAAAACTTACAATAGTTTGTATTTACTCACACCTGCAGTCCAAACTTAGAATAATTTATATTTACTTACCCCACACTCCAAACTTACAATAATTTGTATTTACTCACCCCACACTCAAACTTACAATAGTTTGTATTTACACACCCCCACACTCCAAACTTACAATAATTTGTATTTACTCACCCCCACACTCCAAACTTACAATAGTTTGTATTTACACACCCCACACTCCAAACTTACAATAGTTTGTATTTACTCACACCTGCAGTCCAAACTTAGAATAATTTATATTTACTTACCCCCACACTCCAAACTTAGAATAATTTGTATTTACTCACCCCCACACTCCAAACTTACAGTAGTTTGTATTTACTCACTCCCGCAGTCCAAACTTAGAATAATTTGTATTTACTTACCCCCACACTCCAAACTTACAGTAGTTTGTATTTACTCACCCTGCATTCCAAACTTACAATAATTTGTATTTCATCTCCACCCAAAACTTACAGTAGTTTGTAAAACCTTACAATAATTTGTATTTACTCACCCCCCACACTCCAAACTTACAGTGGTTTGTATTTACTCACCCCACACTCCAAACTTACAATAGTTTGTATTTACTCAAACCTGAAGTCCAAACTTAGAATAATTTATATTTACTCACCCCCATACTCCAAACATACAATAATTTGTATTTACTCACCCCACACACCAAACTTACAATAGTTTATTTACACACCCCCACACTCCAAACTTACAATAATTTGTATTTATTCACCCCCACACTCAAACAACAATAGTTTGTATTTACACACCCCACCTCCAAACTTACAATAGTTTGTATTTACTCACACCTGCAGTCCAAACTTAGAATAATTTGTATTTACTTTCCAAACTTACAATAATTTGTATTTACTCATCTCCAAAACTTACACTCAGTGCAGTAAACTTAGAACTCACACCCACACTCCAAACTTACAATAATTTGTATTTACTCATCCCCACACTCAAAACTTACAGTAGTTTGTATTTACTCACCCCACAGTCCAAACTTACAGTAGTTTGTATTTACTCACCCTCCAGTCCAAACTTACAATAGTTTGTATTTACTCACCCCCACACTCCAAACTTACAATAATTTGTATTTACTCAACCCCACACTCCAAACTTACAATAGTTTGTATTTACTCACACCTGCAGTCCAAACTTAGAATAATTTATATTTACTTACCCCACAGTTTACAATAATTTATTTACTCACCCCACCACCAAACTTACAATAGTTTGTATTTTTCTCCCCACAATCCCCCATTTGTATCCAAACTTACAATAGTTTGTATTTACAAACTTACCCCCCACCTCCAAACTTACAATAGTTTGTATTTACTCACCCCACACTCCAAAACTTACAATAGTTTGTATTTACTCACACCTGCAGTCCAAACTTAGAATAATTTATATTTACTTCACCCCCACACTCCAAACTTACAATAATTTGTATTTACTCCCCACCTCCATAGTTTGTATTTCACCCCCACACTCCAAACTTACAATAGTTTGTATTTACTCACCCCAAACCCAAACTTACAATAGTTTGTATTTACTCACCCCACAGTCCAAACTTACAGTAGTTTGTATTTACTCATCCCCACACTCAAAACTTACAATAGTTTGTATTTACTCATCCCCACCTCCAAACTTACAATAGTTTGTATTTACTCATCCCAAACTCCAAACTTACAATAGCTTGTATTTACTCACACCTGCAGTCCAAACTTAGAATAATTTGTATTTACTCACCCCACACTCCAAACTTAGAATAATTTATATTTACTCACCCCCACACTCCAAACTTACAATAATTTGTATTTTCACACCCACACTCCAAACTTACAATAGTTTGTATTTACTCACACCTGCAGTCCAAACTTAGAATAATTTATATTTACTTACCCCCACACTCCAAACTTAGAATAATTTGTATTTACTCACCCCCACACTCCAAACTTACAATAGTTTGTATTTACTCACCCCCACACTCCAAACTTACCATAAGTTTGTATTTACTTCACCCCACACTCCAAACTTACAATAATTTGTATTTTACACACCTGCAGTCCAAACTTAGAATAATTTATATTTACTTACCCCACACTCCAAACTTACAATAATTTGTATTTACTCACCCCCACACTCCAAACTTACAATAGTTTGTATTTACACACCCCCACTCCAAACTTACACACTCACCCACACTCCAAACTTACAATAATAGTTTGAATATTTTATTTACTTACCCCTCCAAACTTAGAATAATTTGTATTTACTCCCCCACTCCAAACTTACAATAGTTTGTATTTACTCACCCCCCACACTCCAAACTTAGAATAATTTGTATTTACTCACCCCCACACTCCAAACTTAGAATAGTTTGTATTTACTCACCCCACAGTCCAAACTTACAATAGTTTGTATTTACTTACCCCATTCCAAACTTACAATAATTTGTATTTACTCACACCACACACTCCAAACTTACAATAGTTTGTATTTACTCACCCCCACACTCCAAACTTACAATAATTTTGTATTTACTCACCCCCACAGTCCAAAACAATAGAATACATTCCAAACTTATAGTTTGTATTTACTCAAACCCACAGTCCAAACTTAGAATAATTTATATTTACTTCACCCCACACTCCAAACTTACAATAGTTTGTATTTACTCACCCCACACACCAAACTTACAATAGTTTGTATTTCAAAAAACTTACAATAATTTGTATTTACTCACCCCCACACTCCAAACTTACAATAGTTTGTATTTACACACCCCACACTCCAAACTTACAATAGTTTGTATTTACTCACACCTGCAGTCCAAACTTAGAATAATTTTATATTTACTTACCCCCAATCCAAATTACAATAATTTGTATTTACTCATCTCCACACTCAAAACTTACAATAGTTTGTATTTACTCACCTGCAGTCCAAACTTAGAATAATTTATATTTACCCCCCACCTCCAAACTTACAATAATTTGTATTTACTCATCTCCACACTCAAAACTTACAGTAGTTTGTATTTACTCACCCCCAGTCCAAACTTACAATAGTTTGTATTTACTCACCCCTGCAGTCCAAACTTAGAATAATTTGTATTTACTCACCCCCACACTCCAAACTTACAATAGTTTGTCCAAACTTACAATAGTTTGTATTTACTCACCCCACACAGTCCAAAATTAGAATAATTTATATATTTTAAACTTACAACAATTTGTATTTACACCCCCACAATCCAAACTTACAATAGTTTGTATTTACACCCCCACAATCCAAACTTCCAATTTGTACACCCAAACTTACAATAGTTTACACACCCCACAGTCCAAACTTACAATAGTTTGTATATTTACACACCCCCAGTCCAAACTTACAATAGTTTGTATTTCACACCTGCAGTCCAAACTTAGAATAATTTGTATTTACTTACCCCCACACTCCAAACTTACACAATGTTTGTATTTACTCACCCCCACTCTCCAAACTTACAATAATTTGTATTTACTCACCCCACACTCCAAACTTACAATAGTTTGTATTTACTCTTACACTCCAAACTTACAATAGTTTGTATTTACTCACCCCACCTCCAAACTTACAATAGTTTGTATTTACTCATCCCACACTCCAAACTTACAATAGTTTTATTTACTCATCCCAGTCCAAACTTACAATAGTTTGTATTTACTCATCCCACGGTCCAAACTTACAATAATTTGTATTTACTCACACCTGCAGTCCAAACTTAGAATAATTTTATTTACTCCAAACCCACACTCCAAACTTTTACAATAAGTTTGTATTTACTCACACCCAGTCAAACAAACTACTCACCCACACTCCAAACTTAGAATAATTTGTATTTACTCACCCCACACCTCCAAACTTAGAATAATTTGTATTTACTCACTCCCAAACTTAGAATAGTTTGTATTTACAATAGTTTGTATTTACTCACCCCCACACTCCAAACTTACAATAATTTGTATTTACTCACCCCCACACTCCAAACTTACCAACCTGCAGTCCAAACTTACCCCACACTCCAAGTCCAAAATTTGTATTTTCAACCCCACACTCCAAAACAATAGTTTGTATTTACACACCCCACACCCAAAGTTTACACAATTTGTATTTACTCACCCCACACTCCAAACTTACAATAGTTTGTATTTACACACCCCACACTCCAAACTTAGAATAGTTTGTATTTACTCAACTCCCTCCAAACTTACAATAGTTTGTATTTACTTCACACCTGCAGTCCAAAATTAGAATAATTTATATTTACTTAACCCCCACACTCCAAACTTAGAATAGTTTGTATTTACACACCCCCCCCACACACCAAACTTACAATAGTTTGTATTTACACACCCCCACAGTCCAAACTTAGAATAATTTGTATTTACTCACCCCCACACTCCAAACTTACAATAGTTTGTATTTTACACACCCCACACTCCAAACTTACAGTAGTTTGTATTTACTCACACCTGCAGTCCAAACTTAGAATAATTTATATTTACTTACCCCCACACTCCAAACTTACAATAATTTTACTCATTTCACACTCAAACTTAGTAGTTTGTATTTACTCACCCCCGCAGTCCAAACTTACAATAGTTTGTATTTACTCTCAGTCCAAACTTACAATAATTTGTATTTACTCATCTCCACACTCCAAACTTACAATAGTTTGTATTTACTCACCCCCACAGTCCAAACTTAGAATAATTTGTATTTACTCACCCCCAGTCCAAACTTACAATAGTTTGTATTTACTCACCCCCACACTCCAAACTTACAATAATTTGTATTTTACCTGCAGTCCCATTTATAAACTTACAATAGTTTGTATTTACACCCCCACACACCAAACTTATTCCAAACTCCAAACTTACAATAATTTGTATTTACTCACCCCCACACTCCAAACTTAGAATAATTTGTATATTTTATATACTCACACCTGCAGTCCAAACTTAGAATAGTTTATTTATTTACCCCACACTCCAAACTTACACTCACCCCACACTCCAAACTTACAATAGTTTGTATTTACTCCCCACCTCCAAACTTACAATAATTTTGTATTTACTCACCTCCACTCTCCAAACTTAGAATAGTTTGTATTTACTCACCCCCACACTCCAAACTTACAATAATTTGTATTTACATCTCAAACTTACAGTAGTTTGTATTTACCACCCCACTCCAAACTTACAATAGTTTGTATTTACTCATCCACACTCCAAACTTACAATAATTTGTATTACTCACACCCCAGTCCAAACTTAGAATAATTTATATTTACTTACCCCCACACCCAAACTTAGAATAATTTGTATTTACACACCCCCACACCAAACTTACAATAGTTTGTATTTACACACCCACACTCCAAACTTACAATAGTTTGTATTTACTCGCAGTCCAAACCCCTCCAAACTTAGAATAATTTGTATTTACTCACCCCACACCCAAACTTACAGTAGTTTGTATTTTTCACCCCCACACTCCCAAACTTACAATAATTTGTATTTACTCATCTCAGTCTCAAAACTTACAATAGTTTGTATTTACTCACACCTGCAGTCCAAACTTAGAATAATTTATATTTACCTTACCCCAAACTTACCAAACTTCCAAACTTAATTTGTTTGTATTTTACCCCACACCCCACAATTTTAGTTTCTCCAAACTTACAATAATTTGTATTTACTTACCCCACCCCCACACATTTCCAAACTTACAATAGTTTGTATTTACTCAACCCACACTCCAAACTACAATCCAAACTCACACCTGCAGTCCAAACTTAGAATAATTTATATATTTACTTACCCCCAGTCCAAACTTAGAATAATTTGTATTTACTCACCCCCACACCAAACTTACAGTAGTTTGTGTTTACTCACTCCGCAGTCCAAACTTAGAATAATTTTATTTCTTGCCCCCACACTCCAAACTTAGAATAATTTGTATTTACTCACCCCACACTCCAAACTTACAATAGTTTGTATTTACTCACTTCTGCAGTCCAAACTTACAATAATTTGTATTTACTCATCTCACACCCAAAAGTCAGTCCAAACTTACAATAATTTGTATTTACTCATCTTCAAAACTTACAATAGTTTGTATTTTACACACCCACACTCCAAACTTACAATAGTTTGTATTTACTCACACCTGCAGTCCAAACTTAGGAATAATTTACTTATTTGTTTTTATTTACACACCCCCCACACTCCAAACTTACAATAGTTTGTATTTACTCACCCCTACTCTCCAAACTTACAATAGTTTGTATTTACTCACCCCCACACTCCAAACTTACAATAATTTGTATTTACTCATCTCCACACTCAAAACTTACAGTAGTTTGTATTTACACACCCCCACACTCCAAACTTACAATAGTTTGTATTTACTCATACCACACTCCAAACTTACAATAGTTTGTATTTACTCACACCTGCAGTCCAAACTTAGAATAATTTATATTTACTTACCCCCAAACTCCAAGCTTAGAATAATTTGTATTTACTAACCCCCACACTCCAAACTTACAGTAGTTTGTATTTACTCACCCCCACACTCCAAACTTACAATAATTTGTATTTACTCATCTCCATACTCAAAACTTACAATAGTTTGTATTTACTCACACCTGCAGTCCAAACTTAGAATAATTTATATTTACTTACCCCCACTCCAAACTTAGAATAATTTGTATTTACTCACCCCACACACCAAACTTAGAATAGTTTGTATTTACACCCCACACTCCAAACTTACAATAATTTGTATTTACCCCCCACACTCCAAACTTTAGAATAGTTTGTATTTACACCCCCCACACACCAAAAGGAAATAGTTTTGTATTTACTCACACCTGCAGTCCAAACTTAGAATAATTTATATTTACTCACCCCACAGTCCAAACTTACAATAATTTGTATTTACTCATCTCCACACTCAAAACTTACAGTAGTTTGTATTTACTCACCCCCGCAGTCCAAACTTACAGTAGTTTGTATTTACAAACTTTCGCAGTCCAAACTTACAATAATTTGTATTTACTCATCTCCACACTCAAAACCAGTAGTTTGTATTTACTCACCCCTGAAGTCCAAACTTACAATAATTTGTATTTTTCCAAACTTACAATAGTTTGTATTTACTCACACCTCCAAACTTACAATAGTTTGTATTTACTCACCCTGCAGTCCAAAAAATTAGAATAATTTATATACTTACCACCACACCCAAACTTACAATAATTTGTATTTATCACACCCACACACCAAACTTACAATAGTTTGTATTTACACCCCCACAATCCAAACTTACAATAATTTGTGTTACTCACCCCCACCTCCAAAACACAATAGTTTGTCCCCCACACACTCCAAACTTACAATAGTTTGTATTTACTCACCTGCAGTCCAAACTTACAATAATGTGTATTTACTCACCCCCACACCCAAACTTACAATAGTTTGTATTTACTCACCCCACACTCCAAACTTACAATAGTTTGTATTTACTCACCCCTACTCTCCAAACTTACAATAGTTTGTATTTACTCACCCCCACACTCCAAACTTACAATAATTTGTATTTACTCATCTCCACACTCAAAACTTACAGTAGTTTGTATTTACACACCCCCACACTCCAAACTTACAATAATTTGTATTTTCCAAACTTACAATAGCTTGTATTTACTCACCTGCAGTCCAAACTTAGAATAATTTATATTTACTTACCCCCCACAGTCCAAACTTAGAATAATTTGTATTTATTTCCCCACCCAAACTTACAATAGTTTGTATTTACTCACACCCAACCAAACTTACAATAGTTTGTATTTGCAGTCCAACTTAGAATAATTTGTATTTACTCCCACACTCCAAACTTACAGTAGTTTGTATTTACTCACCCCCACACTCCAAACTTACAATAATTTGTATTTACTCATCTCCATACTCCAAACTTACAATAGTTTGTATTTACTCACACCTGCAGTCCAAACTTAGAATAATTTATATTTACTTTTACACCCAAACTTACAATAATTTGTATTTACTCATCCCCACACTCCAAACTTACAATAATTTGTATTTACACACCCCACACTCCAAACTTACAATAATTTGTATTTACTCCCCCACACTCCAAACTTACAATAGTTTGTATTTACACACCCCCACACTCCAAACTTACAATAGTTTGTTTACTCACCCCACACTCCAAACTTACAATAGTTTGTATTTACTCACACCTGCAGTCCAGTCCAAACTTAGAATAAATTTTTACCCCACACACCAAACTTACAGTAGTTTGTATTTACTCACCCCGCAGTCCAAACTTAGAATAATTTATATTTACTTACCCCCACACTCCAAACTTAGAATAATTTGTATTTACTCACCCCCACACTCCAAACTTACAGTAGTTTGTATTTACTCACTCCCGCAGTCCAAACTTACAATAATTTGTATTTACTCATCTCCACACTCAAAACTTACAGTAGTTTGTATTTACTCACCCCCGCAGTCCAAACTTACAATAATTTGTATTTACTCACCCCCACCTCAAACTTACAATAGTTTGTATTTCCACCCCACACTTTACAATAGTTTGTTTACTCACACCTGCAGTCCAAACTTAGAATAATTTTATATTTACTTACCCCCACACTCCAAACTTACAATAAGTATTTACCCCACCTCCAAACTTACAATCACACCCCACACTCCAAACTTACAATACAGTCTCCAAACTTACAATAGTTTGTATTTACTCACCCCACACTCCAAACTTACAATAATTTGTATTTACTCATCTCCACACTCAAAACTTACAGTAGTTTGTATTTACACACCCCCACACTCCAAACTTAGAATAGTTTGTATTTACTCATACCACAGTCCAAACTTTCACAATAGCTTGTATTTACCCAAAGTCCAAACATAGAATAATTTATATTTACTTTACTCCCCACACTCCCAAACTTACAATAATTTGTATTTACTCACCCCACACTCCAAACTTACAATAGTTTGTATTTACTCACCCCACACTCCCAAAAATTGTTTGTATTTGTATTTCACACCTGCAGTCCAAACTTAGAATAGTTTATATTTACTCACCCCAAACTCCAAGCTTAGAATAATTTGTATTTACTCAACCCCCACACTCCAAACTTACAGTAGTTTGTATTTACTCACCCCTGCAGTCCAAACTTACAATGCAGTTTGTATTTACCCCACACTCCAAACTTACATAATTGTATTTAATCAACTCTTACAATAGTTTGTATTTACAAACCCCCTGCACTCCAAACTTACAATAATTTGTATTTACTCACCCCCACACTCCAAACTTACAATAGTTTTGTATTTACTCACCCCCACACTCCAAACTTACAATAGTTTGTATTTACTCACCCCAGACTCCAAACTTACAATAGTTTGTATTTACTCACACCTGCAGTCCAAACTTACAATAGTTTGTATTTACTCACACCTGCAGTCCAAACTTAGAATAATTTATATTTACTTACCCCCACACTCCAAACTTACAATAATGTGTATTTACTCCCCCCCGCTTTCAAACTTACAATAGTTTGTATTTACTCACCCACCCAAACTTACAATAGTTTATATTTACTCACCCCACACCCAAACTTACAATAATTTGTATTTACTCCCCACTCTCCAAACTTACAATAGTTTGTATTTACTCACACCTGCAGTCCAAACTTAGAATAATTTATATTTTTACCCCACACTCCAAACACAATAATGTATTACCTCCCCTCCAAACTTACAATAGTTTGTATTTTCACCCCCACACCTCCAAACTTACAATAATTTGTATTTACTCATCTCCAGTCCAAACTTACAATAGTTTGTATTTACTCACACCTGCAGTCCAAACTTAGAATAATTTATATTTACTTACCCCACACTCCAAACTTAGAATAGTTTGTATTTACTCACCCCCACACTCCAAACTTACAGTAGTTTGTATTTACTCAGTTTGCAGTCCAAACTTACAATAGTTTGTATTTACTTCACACCTGCAGTCCAAACTTAGAATAGTTTGTATTTACTCACACCTGCAGTCCAAACTTAGAATAATTTATATTTACTCACCCCACACTCAAAACTTACAATAGTTTGTATTTACTCACCCCACACTCCAAACTTACAATAGTTTGTGTTTTTTGCCCCCCACACTCCAAACTTACAATAACTTGTATTTACTCACAACTACTCTCCAAACTTACAATAGTTTGTATTTACTCACCTGCAGTCCAAACTTAGAATAATTTGTATTTACTCACCCCCACACTGCAAACTTACAATAATTGTATTTACTCACCCCAGCTCTCCAAACTTACAATAGTTTGTATTTACTCACCCCACACTCCCAAACTTACAATAATTTGTATTTACTCACCCCACACACCAAACTTACAATAGATTGTATTTACTCCCCCACACTCCAAACTTACCACCTCAAAACTTACAATAGTTTGTATTTACTCCACCCCCACACTCCAAATTTTACAATAATTTGTATTTACACCCCCACACTCCAAACTTACAATAATTTGTGTTTCTCACCCCAACACCCCAACACAATAGTTTGTATTTAATCCCTGCATTCCAAACTTACAATAGTTTGTATTTAATCACCCCACACTCCAAACTTTACAATAATTTGTATTTATCACCCCCAGTCCAAAACTTACAATAGTTTGTATTTACTCACACCTGCAGTTTAGAATAGTTTATATTTACTACCCCCACAGTCCAAACTTACAATAATTTGTATTTAATCCCCCACACTCCAAACTTACAATAGTTTGTATTTACTCACCCCCAGTCCAAACTTACAAAAACTCATCTCCACACTCAAACTTACAATAGTTTGTATTTACTCACACCCCACACTCCAAACTTATAATATTTACCCCCACCCCAAACTTCACCCCCCACACTCCAAACCAATTTACTAACCCCCACACCCAAACTTACAGTTTTTATTTACTCACCCCACACTCCAAACTTACAATAGTTTGTATTTACTCACACCTGCAGTCCAAACTTACAATAGTTTGTATTTACTCACCCCACACTCCAAACTTACAATAGTTTGTATTTACTCCCCCTGCTCCAAACTTACAACAGTTTGTATTTACTCCCCCCACACACCAAACTTACAATAGTTTGTATTTACTCACCCCACACTCCAAACTTAAAATAGTTTGTATTTACTAACCCCCACACTCCAAACTTACAATAGTTTGTATTTACTCACCCCCACACTCCAAACTTACAATAATTTGTATTTACTCATCTCCATACTCAAAACTTACAATAGTTTGTATTTACTCACACCTGCAGTCCAAACTTAGAATAATTTATATTTACTTACCCCCACACTCCAAACTTACAATAATTTGTATTTACTCACCCCCACACTCCAAACTTACAATAGTTTGTATTTACACACCCCCACACTCCAAACTTACAATAATTTGTATTTACTCACCCCCACACTCCAAACTTACAATAGTTTGTATTTACACACCCCCACACTCCAAACTTACAATAGTTTGTATTTACTCACCCCACACTCCAAACTTACAATAGTTTGTATTTACTCACACCTGCAGTCCAAACTTACAATAGTTTGTATTTACTCACCCCTGCCTCCAAACTTAGAATAATTTGTATTTTACACCCCACACTCCAAACTTACAGTAGTTTGTATTTACTCACCCCTGCAGTCCAAACTTAGAATAATTTTATATTTACTTTCACCCCCACACTCCAAACTTAGAATAATTTGTATTTACTCACCCCCACACTCCAAACTTACAGTAGTTTGTATTTACTCCTTCACACAGTCCAAACTTACAATAATTTGTATTTACTTCATCTCCACACTGCAGTCAAACTTACAATAGTTTGTATTTACTCACACCTGCAGTCCAAACTTAGAATAATTTGTATTTACTCACCCCACACTCCAAACTTACAATAATTTGTATTTACTCACCCCCCACACTCAAAACTTACAATAGTTTGTATTTACTCACCTGCAGTCCAAACTTTGAATAATTTATATTTAATCAAACTCCAAACTTACAATAATTTGTATTTACTCACCCCACACTCCAAACTTACAATAGTTTGTATTTACACACCCCCACACTCCAAACTTACAATAATTTGTATTTTACTCACCCCACACTCCAAACTTACAATAGTTTGTATTATTCCTACACTCCCAAACTTACAATAGTTTGTATTTACTCACACCTGCAGTCCAAACTTAGAATAATTTATATTTACTTACCCCCACACTCCCAAACTTACAATAATGTGTATTTACTCACACCCCACACTCCAAACTTACAATAGTTTTGTATTTACTTCACCCCACAGTCCAAACTTAGAATAATTTGTTTAATCACCCCACACTCCAAACTTACTGTAGTTTGTATTTACTCACCCTGCAGTCCAAACTTACAATAATCTGTATTTACTTACCCCCACACTCCAAACTTACAATAGTTTGTATTTACTCACACCTGCATTCCAAACTTAGAATAATTTATATTTACTTACCCCCACACTCCAAACTTACAATAATTTGTATTTACTCACCCCCACACTCCAAACTTACAATAGTTTGTATTTACTCACCCCCACACTCCAAACTTACAATAATTTGTATTTACTCACCCCTACTCTCCAAACTTACAATAGTTTGTATTTACTCACACCTGCAGTCCAAACTTAGAATAATTTATATTTAATTCACCCCCACACTCCAAACTTACAATAGTTTGTATTTACTCCCCCTGCTCTCCAAACTTACAATAGTTTGTATTTACTCACCCCACACTCCAAACTTACAATAATTTGTATTTACTCATCCCTGCAGTCCAAACTTTACAATAGTTTGTATTTACCACCTGCAGTCCAAACTACAATAATTTATATTTACTTACCCCACACTCCAAACTTAGAATAGTTTGTATTTACTCACCCCACACTCCAAACTTACAGTAGTTTGTATTTACTCACCCCCACAGTCCAAACTTACAATAATCTGTATTTACTACCCCCACCTCCAAACTTACAATAGTTTGTATTTACTCACCTGCAGTCCAAGTTTAGAATAATTTATATTTACTTACCCCCACACTCCAAACTTACAATAGTTTGTATTTACTCACCCCACTCCAAACTTACCTCCCCCACACTCCAAACTTACAATAATTTGTATTTACTCACAACTACTCTCCAAACTTACAATAGTTTGTATTTACTCACACCTGCAGTCCAAACTTAGAATAATTTATATTTACTTACCCCACACTCCAAACTTACAATAATGTGTATTTACTCCCCAGCTCTCCAAACTTACAATAGTTTGTATTTACTCACCCCCACAGTCCAAACTTACAATAATTTGTATTTACTCCCCCCCCACACTCCAAACTTACAATAGTTTGTATTTACTCACCCCACACTCCAAACTTACAATAGTTTGTATTTACTCACCCCACTCTCCAAACTTACAATAGTTTGTATTTACTCACCCCCACACCCAAACTTACAATAGTTTGTATTTACTCACCCCACAGTCCAAACTTACAATAATTTGTATTTACTCACCCCACACTCCAAACTTACAATAGTTTGTATTTACTCACCCCCACTAAAACTTGCTAGTTTGTATTTACTCAACCTGCAGTCCAAACTTACAATAGTTTGTATTTACTCATCCCCCACACCCAAACTTACAATAGTTTGTATTTACTCACACCTGCAGTCCAAACTTAGAATAGTTTATATTTACTTACCCCCACACTCCAAACTTACAATAATTTGTATTTACTCACCCCACATTCCAAACTTACAATAGTTTGTATTTACTCACCCCCACAGTCCAAACTTACAATAGTTTGTATTTACTCATCTCCACACTCAAAACTTACAATAGTTTGTATTTACTCACCCCACACTCCAAACTTACAATAGTTTGTATTTATCACCCCACACTCCAAACTTACAATAGTTTGTATTTTAACCCCACACTCTGCATTCCAAACTTACAATAATTTGTATTTATTCACCTCACACACCCAAACTTACAATAGTTTGTATTTTACACTGCAGTCCACAATAATTTGTATTTATCAGTCCAAACTTACAATAGTTTGTATTTACTCATCCCCACACTCCAAACTTACAATAGTTTGTATTTACTCACCCCACACTCCAAACTTACAATAGTTTGTATTTACTCTGCCCCAAACTTCCAAACTTACAACAGTTTGTATTTATTCACCCCTGCAGTCCAAACTTACAATAGTTTGTATTTACTCACCCCACACTCCAAACTTACAACAGTTTGTATTTACTCACACCTGCAGTCCAAACTTACAATAGTTTGTATTTACTCACCCCCACACTCCAAACTTACAATAGTTTGTATTTACTCACCTGCAGTCCAAACTTACAATAGTTTGTATTTACTCAATTCCACACTCCAAACTTACAATAGTTTGTATTTATCACCCTACTCCAAACTTACAATAGTTTGTATTTACCCAAACTCCAAACTTACAATAGTTTGTATTTATCACCCCACAGTCCAAACTTACAATAGTTTGTATTTACTAACCCTGCAGTCCAAACTTACAATAGTTTGTATTTACTCACCCCCACACTCCAAACTTACAATAGTTTGTATTTACTCACCTGCAGTCCAAACTTACAATAGTTTGTATTTACTCACCCCACATTCCAAACTTAAAATAATTTCATTTACAATCCAAACTCCAAACTTACAATAGTTTGTATTTACTCACACCCAAACACAATCCAAACTTACAATAGTTTGTATTTACTCACACCCACAGTCCAAACTTACAATAGTTTGTATTTACTCATCTCCACACTCCAAACTTACAATAGTTTGTATTTACTCACACCCTGCAGTCCAAACTTACAGTAGTTTGTATTTACTCACCCCCACACTCCAAACTTACAATAGTTTGTATTTACTCACCCCTGCAGTCCAAACTTACAATAGTTTGTATTTACTCACCCCACACTCCAAACTTACAATAGTTTGTATTTACTCACCCCCACACTCCAAACTTACAATAGTTTGTATTTACTCACCCCTGCAGTCCAAACTTAGAATAATTTGTATTTACTCATCCCCCACACTCCAAACTTACAATAGTTTGTATTTACTCATTCCACAGTCCAAACTTACAATAGTTTGTATTTATCACCCCACAGTCCAAACTTACAATAGTTTGTATTACAATAGTTTGTATTTACTCACCCCCACACTCCAAACTTAGTCCCAAATAGTTTGTATTTACTCACCCCCACACTCCAAACTTACAAAGTTTGTATTTACTCACACCTGCAGTCCAAACTTACAATTGTTTGTATTTACTCACCCCACACCCAAACTTAGTTTGTATTTACTCACCCCCACACTAAAACTTACAATAGTTTGTATTTACTCACACCTGCAGTCCAAACTTACAATAGTTTGTATTTACTTTACCCCACACTCCAAACTTACAATAGTTTGTATTTACTCACCCCCCACACCTGCAGTCCAAACTTACAATAGTTTGTATTTACTCACCCCACACTCCAAACAAAGTTTGTAGTTTGTATTCACTCACCCCACACTCCAAACTTACAATAGTTTGTCCAAACTTAGAATAGTTTGTATTTACTCACCCCCACACCCCCAATCTACACCTAAAACTTACAGTAGTTTGTATTTACTCACCCCACACTCCAAACTTACAATAGTTTGTATTTACTCACTCCTGCAGTCCAAACTTACATAATAGTTTGTATTTACTCACCCCCCACACTCCAAACTTACAATAGTTTGTATTTACACACCTGCAGTCCAAACTTTAATAATTTGTATTTACTCACCCCACACTCCAAACTTACAATAGTTTGTATTTTTACATTCCAAAACTTACATAGTTTGTATTTAATCACCCCCACACTCCAAAACTTACAATAGTTTGTATTTACTCATCCACACTCCAAACTTACAATAGTTTGTATTTACTCACCCCACACTCCAAACTTACAATAGTTTGTATTTACTCACTCCACACTCAAACTTACAATAGTTTGTATTTACTCACACCTACACCCAAACTTACAATAGTTTGTATTTACTTCAATTTCACACTCCCAAACTTACAATAGTTTGTATTTTTACTTCACACCTACAGTCCAAACATACAATAATTTGTATTTACTCACCCCCACACTCCAAACTTACAATAGTTTGTATTTTCCAAACTACAATAATTTGTATTTTACTCACACCTAAACTTCTACAATAGTTTGTATTATTTTCAATTTACTCTCCAAACTTACAATAGTTTGTATTTTCACACCTCACACTCCAAACTTACAATAGTTTGTATTTACCACTCCCCCACAGTCCAAACTTACAATAGTTTGTATTTATCTCACCTGCAGTCCAAACTTACAATAGTTTGTATTTACTCACCCCAGTTTGCAGTCCAAAGCTTACAAATAGTTTGTATTTACTCACCACTACTCTCCAAACTTACAATAGTTTGTATTTACTCACCCCTACTCTCCAAACTTACAATAGTTTGTATTTACTCACCCCCACACTCCAAACTTACAATAGTTTGTATTTACTCACACCTGCAGTCCAAACTTACAATAGTTTGTATTTACTCACCCCCACACTCCCAACTTACAATAGTTTGTATTTACTCCCCCCTACTCTGCAAACTTACAATAGTTTGTATTTACTCACCCCACATTCCAAGCTTACAATAGTTTGTATTTACTCACCCCCACACTCCAAACTTACAATAGTTTGTATTTACTTACCCCACACTCCAAACTTACAATAATTTGTGTTTACTCATCTCCACACTCAAAACTTACAGTAGTTTGTATTTACTCACGCCCGCAGTCCAAACTTACAATAATTTGTATTTACTCATCTCCACACTCAAAACTTACAATAGTTTGTATTTACTCACCCCCACACTCCAAACTTACAATAGTTTGTATTTACTCACCCCCACAGTCCAAACTTACAATAGTTTGTATTTACTAACCCCCACACTCCAAACTTACAGTAGTTTGTATTTACTCACCCCCACACTCCAAACTTACAATAGTTTCTATTTACTCACAACTGCAGTCCAAACTTACAATAGTTTGTATTTACTCACCCCCACACTCCAAACTTACAATAGTTTGTATTTACTCACACCTGCAGTCCAAACTTACAATAATTTGTATTTACTCACCCCACACTCCAAACTTACTATAGTTTGTATTTACTCACCCCCACACTCCAAACTTACAATAGTTTGTATTTACTCACCCCTACTCTCCAAACTTACAATAGTTTGTATTTACTCACCCCCACACTCCAAACTTACAATAGTTTGTATTTACTCACCCCCACACTCCAAACTTACAATAGTTTGTATTTACTCATCTCCACACTCAAAACTTACAATAGTTTGTATTTACTCACCCCCACACTCCAAACTTACAGTAGTTTGTATTTACTCACCCCCACACTCCAAACTTACAACAGTTTGTATTTACTCACACCTGCAGTCCAAACTTACAATAGTTTGTATTTACTCACCCCCACACTCCAAACTTACAATAGTTTGTATTTACTCACCCCCACACTCCAAACTTACAATAGTTTGTATTTACTCACCCCCACACTCCAAACTTACAATTGTTTTTATTTACTAACCCCCACACCCAAACTTACAGTAGTTTGTATTTACTCACCCCACACTCCAAACTTACAATAGTTTGTATTTACTCACACCTGCAGTCCAAACTTACAATAGTTTGTATTTACTCACCCCACACCCAAACTTACAATAGTTTGTATTTACTCACACCTGCAGTCCAAACTTACAATAATTTGTATTTACTCACCCCACACTCCAAACTTACTATAGTTTGTATTTACTCACCCCCACACTCCAAACTTACAATAGTTTGTATTTACTCACCCCTACTCTCCAAACTTACAATAGTTTGTATTTACTCACCCCCACACTCCAAACTTACAATAGTTTGTATTTACTCACCCCCACATTCCAAACTTACAATAGTTTGTATTTACTCATCTCCACACTCAAAACTTACAATAGTTTGTATTTACTCACACCCACACTCCAAACTTACAATAGTTTGTATTACTCACCCCACACTCCAAACTTACAACAGTTTGTATTTACTCACACCTGCAGTCCAAACTTACAATAGTTTGTATTTACTCACCCCCACACCCAAACTTACAATAGTTTGTATTTACTCACACCTGCAGTCCAAACTTACAATAATTTGTATTTACTCACCCCCACACTCCAAACTTACAATAGTTTGTATTTACTCACCCTACTCTCCAAACTTACAATAGTTTGTATTTACTCACCCCGCAGTCCAAACTTACAATAGTTTGTATTTACTCACCCCCACACTCCAAACTTACAATAGTTTGTATTTACTCACACCTGCAGTCCAAACTTACAATAGTTTGTATTTACTCACCCCCACACTCCAAACTTACAATAGTTTGTATTTACTCACCCCTACTCTCCAAACTTACAATAGTTTGTATTTACTCACCCCCACACTCCAAACTTACAATAGTTTGTATTTACTCACCCCTACTCTCCAAACTTACAATAGTTTGTATTTACTCACCCCCACACTCCAAACTTACAATAGTTTGTATTTACTCACCCCCACACTCCAAACTTACAATAGTTTGTATTTACTCACCCCTACTCTCCAAACTTACAATAGTTTGTATTTACTCACACCTGCAGTCCAAACTTAGAATAATTTATATTTACTTACCCCCACACTCCAAACTTACAATAATTTGTATTTACTCATCTCCACACTCAAAACTTACAGTAGTTTGTATTTACTCACCCCCGCAGTCCAAACTTACAATAATTTGTATTTACTCACCCCACACTCCAAACTTACAATAGTTTGTATTTACTCACACCTGCAGTCCAAACTTAGAATAATTTATATTTACTTACCCCCACACTCCAAACTTACAATAATTTGTATTTACTCACCCCCGCTCTCCAAACTTACAATAGTTTGTATTTACTCACCCCCACACTCCAAACTTACAATAATGTGTATTTACTCACCCCCACACTCCAAACTTACAATAATGTGTATTTACCAACCCCCAAAATCCAAACTTACAATAATTTGTATTTATTCACCCCCACACTCCAAATTTACAATAATTTGTATTTACTCACCCCCACACTCCAAACTTACAATAATTTGTATTTACCACCTCCAAACTCCAAACTTACAATAGTTTGTATTTACTCACCCCCACACTCCAAACTTACAATAGTTTGTATTTACTCACCCCCACACTCCAAACTTACAATAATTTGCATTTACTCACCCCCACAATCCAAACTTACAATAGTTTGTATTTACTCACCCCCGCAGTCCAAACGTACAATAATTTTTATTTACTTACCCCACACCCAAACTTAGAATAATTTGTATTTACTCACCCCACACTCCAAACTTACAATAATTTGTATTTACTCACCCCCACACTCCAAACTTACAATAATGCGTATTTACTCACCCCCACTCTCCAAACTTACAATAGTTTGTATTTACTCACCCCACACTCCAAACTTACAATAATTTGTATTTACTCACCCCCACACTCCAAACTTACAATAATTTGCATTTACTCACCCCCACACTCCAAACTTACAATAATTTGTATATACTCACCCCACACTCCAAACTTACAATAATTTGTATTTACTCACCCCCACACTCCAAACTTACAATAATTTGTATTTACTCACCCCCACACTCCAAACTTACAATAATTTGTATTTACTCACCCCCACACTCCAAACTTACAACAATTTTACCACCTAAAAAACATTTTCAAACTTTTCGCTATTCTGTCGCTATTTCGATGGAAAATCTTCAGACGCACTACATTCTTTATTTTCAGCAAATCTAATCATCCCAGTGAAGATCCACATATATTGCGACAAATTCCTGTAATACCCTTCATATTCCATTAGTAAGAAGTAAGTTTCACTCCGATAACTCCTTCCTAAGAAATGTTGAAGCAAAAATGGAGGAAAATCCCGAGATGCTTTTTTTAACCACTGCGAACTTAACCTCTTCAAGTTTATGTTTAAGCGTTTTCTTTCAGACTAATCCTAATAAACTGCACTCCTTATTTTTACCGCTCAAACAAAAACCTCCTTCGGCAACGCTCTACCTTGAGTGGCACTTGGGCTTTGATAGGAGAACATTATTAAAAAAAAAAAAAAAAGAAGAAAATGACTGAATGATGGGCCAATAAAGATACCAGCGTGTTTGATTACCTGAAAGTTTGACTGGATGGTAACACAAAACTTCTACAGTCGGACAGTCAATACACATTTTCTCATTTACCGGATATGAGACTGACGTCTCGGGCATTCACGATTGTCTGCTTACTGGTAATTAAGGGAAAGTTAGAACTGACTGGGGAAAAATATCGGCATCAGCCCCGGCGGCGAGTGGCCTCTTAAACAAAAGGCGATTCCTGTGTATAAAATCGGACACATAATAAAGGTATTAGTAATTACTGTAATGTGGGTTAGATGAGCTAAAACAGAATAGACTGGAATGTCGATGATTGCGTACACGAGACGACGAGTCTGTTAAGAAAATAGCCGCACGAATTAAGAGTATTTGCAAAAAAAATTGTCAGGGAATAAAAACTCCCTTGATTCGCACCTGCTATCGCACAAGTATGTATATCCTGTTCATAATAAACACGTTCATGTGCTGATCTGTAATTGCAAGCATGTCAGTTTGTTTTACGGCATATCAACCTCAATGGATTATTTACTGCCGACAAAAATTTTTAATGCTGGTAATATTTTTTTTTTTAAAAATCGATTTATGGGAATATTTTTTTTCCAAAAATCTATTTCTGAGAATATTTTTCCTTCAAGAAATCTATAGATGGTAATGATTTTTTTTTTTTAAATAAAGCTTCATGTATTGCTGGTATTTTTTAAGTATTGCCGATAACAACTTTTACTTAAAAAAATATTGTTGGTAATTTTTGGTATTAAAACCTATTTTACACAACTTTGGGGTTAACTATTTTCTCATAGATGGAACCCTAACAAGTGCTACCACACCGGATCAGGGTGGATCTGGGAACACCATCACTTAAGAGTTGGTTCCACGATACGCAAAACCTCCTGATCAGAGGCCTTGCTGTTGGACGTAGTTTATCGTCTTACCCAGGACGCGGATGTAGTTTATCATCATACCCGGACGAGCATGTCAAGTTACGATCTCCAAGATTTGCTACCTTTTCAAAACTCAACTGTTCAGACTTATTCTTCTGCTTCTCTATATAACCGCATTGGATATTGTTGTCACTATGAGTCTGGTGTTTCTGCTATGTATTAAGAGATTTTAAATAAAATAAAAATGAACTTGCAATGTTATTGCTCGTGACCTGGCATCTCGGTCTCAGTTAATTTCCCACCACAGAAACGGAGCTTGTTTGCACATTTTTCTATAAATATTTTCATCCTGATAGTTCAGCTGCGTTTACCTCTTTTATACGTCGACTTTACGAATTTAAGTACTGTGTATTGGGTATGACGATAAACTACATCCGGCAGCAAGGCCTCTGATCGCGAGGTTTTGATGAGTGTGGAACCACCTCTTAATTGCTGGTGTTCCCAGGTTCACCTTGACTCGGATTGTAGCACTTTTTAGGGTCCTAGCTATGGGCAAATAGTGGACCAACAAACTAGGGTCAAAAAATGAAAACGTAAAAATAGACGAGAAACAATTGCCAATTTTAATACTAAAATAATAAAAAAAAATTACCAGCAATTCATTATTGGAAAGAAAAATAACAAAGCTCCCAAGAAAATAAAATTTTAGCATTAAATGGCCCATAAGGAGCTGATATACCATTAAACAAACCCAAACAAAACGAATTTAAGGTCAGTACTAGATTGGCGGAGAGGTCTCATCATTTTCAATTTGAAGTGGCTAGAAATAACAGTAAGTTCCATACCAACATTTTTTCTCACTTCTCCGTTGTGAACTTCTTTCCAGATTCTTACCTTCCAAAATTTATTATATTGTTCTGTATTAATAAATACATTGATCTGTTTTTGTGGATCAGTTTTAATATTTTATATTACTAGGGTCTACTTGGATTATATACCAACGGATTTGTTACACACACACAGACACACACGCACACACACACAGACACACACGCACACACACACAGACACACACACACACATATATATATATGCCTATATTAAAAACTACACATAATTAAGTTTCTAAATAATGAAAATTCATTAAACCATAGACATGAGTTAAACTGTTAACGGCTTTTTGCCGACATCAACAAAATTTCGACGCACTTATACATGAAACAGCCCGTTGAAATTAAATAAACAAATAAAATAAACCAAATTATCAAGACACTTAACAACATTCTATGGTGCCAAAATCTATCTTTCTCTGTGAATGAACAGACGATTCGCGTACAAGAAAGACATAATTCGCTTTGAAATAGACACCCCACCCTACCTCAGCTTGACCTCTCCCTGAAAGTGACTGATATGTGGATAAAAATGGTCGCCCCAGCCGTTTCCATAGTAATGAATGAACACGCTTATAACGATACGTAAATTTCAAAATTGGTTTTCCCTAAATTTTCGCTTGAGGATATAACAGGGCTTGTTACTTCAATTCATTTTAATTTTTAATAATTACATTGATGGTTTCGGCTCTCGTTTTTGAAACATGAGAACTCTTATGTAGCGAAGGAATCATATTTTTTTAAAAAATAATTATAATATATATATATATATATATATATATATATATATATCTGTGTGTGTTTGTGTGGATAAGGAAATAAAGTGGAAAATCTATTAAGGGTAAGTTTAACCCAGAGCGTCTGTTTCCTTCGGCTTCTTCCTATTAGAAAAATAAAACAAAACTTTATATAATGACAAAAACTTTGGGATCCCGGAGGATAAATGTTGAGTATAAATCAAATTACCTTATTACATCCGATGACCAGACACCAGAAAATATCATCTCTGTAACTGCTTGCTTATTTGATTGTAGCAGAGACGTTGATGTCTGTTTCATGTTAATCTGAAGAAGCCGAAGCAATCCAAATCCCATCACGAAAAGCGTCTTTTATACATTTCCACTTTCTCATAATCTTCGCACTTGCAGATACACACACAGATATATTGTATATTTAGGTAGCAATCTTTCTTTTATACATGTTTCATTAAAGACGCTAGACAAAGTACTACGATTAAGTGTTTCTGTTTAATTTATCTTGTGTTCGAACAAGTGTTTCCTTTTCTGGACACAAAGTGTGGTAAAACTGTCGAAATGTTCTGAATTTCTGTGTGCTTTCGGCTATACTTTCAGCCATTATCAAGGATTATTCTATTTTTTACTATTTAACTGAATGTATGGGTTGTGTATATATATTTAGAGTTATAGGGATGTTTTATTTTTGTTGTAGAGTAGTTACACAGTGGAGGCTTGTATTTCACTAAGTCGGTCCTAAAAAGGTTCGACGTAGAAAACGTTAGGAACTTGATATAATAGTTAATGAAGCAGCAATCTAGTTGTGGTGTTTGATACTTTAATGTCCGACATCGACTGACTCACCAAGTCACTGAGCTCACAGTGTTTACTCATTCCCCAACGAGAATGAGATCTGACACAAGGTCAGAATAATGTGGCGACCAGAGCGCGTACACTCGGGCAGGGACAAAAATTCCCCTCAGACCCCGCAACCGTCGGTTGCGATGGTCTCGGTGCGAGCACCGATCCCTCCCTCTTGTGCAATGGGAGGGCGCGGCCTCGGGCAGCTGTTCCCCAGGGCTGCGAACCTCTTCAGTATAATTTTCCTCAGTTGCTCCTCTGTCCTTTGACAGAGAAGACCCTGAGCGAACTCTGTCCAAGGACAGAGACGCAAGTGAGAGATGACAGGAAAATGCGAAATTACCCCAAAAGAGGAATTTACACACTGAGCTCAATGGCGACTGCTACTACTACTACTTATTATAGGTGGGAGAGTATTTAACAATAGAATAGGTTATGTTCCAGTATAATTTTCCAAACACGATCTGCACATTGTAGCTGTATTCGTAGTTAATGTTACTGAGTGCTGGCTTTTCTTTTTATTATTAGATATTCCATTAGATTTAAATTTCTATTTTTTACACAGGGATGGGGTTATTATGCATTTTTTTCTACTAGTCTGTTTCAAATGGATTCTGGTAAGTTCGAGTGTGTGTTTACATGAGTTTTAATTGATAATTCTGATAGGTGTAATGTAAGTCGGCTGGATAGCTATGTAGTAGTGTGACCGATGTAATTATTTATGAGTTTGATTTGCTCAGGAACACTATTCCTTAAGGAGCTTTTGAACTCGAAAATATTGCTGGTTCTTTGTAGTTACGATTTTGCAGGTGTGTTGTTATTTTTGAAGATAAGGTTAGCGGTTTTAATTTTTTGTAGTAGATAATTTCATTTTTGTTCGTGTCAACTGGGTTAGTGTATTTCTTTATGATATTTCTAAGTTGTATTTCGTTTATTTACGTTTTTGTATAAATAATTACTATTAATGTTTAGGCAATAAAAATATTATATATATATATATATATATATATATATATATATATATATATATATATATGATACCTATGATGTTCATACTTGTACATACACATGCCGCACACACATACATATACACACACGCAAATATATACACACATGCTTATATACACGTCTTTAATTCAATTTCTTTATTTTCTCTTTCCTTGTTTCATATTACTTGATCTTTCTTTCTTGCTCTTTCTCACTTTACATTTGTTTTCTCTCCCTAATTTATTTTTCCTTCCACATTGCATAAATTGTCTTTATTTCCTTCTCCTTTTCTTTCCTTCTTTCATTCTCCACACTATATTCTCAATTTATATTTCTTCCTTGATTTTTTAAAAATTTCTTTCAAGCTTACTTTTCTTTCCTTCGTTTATTTTTCCTTCCACACCGCATCAATTTTCATATTTCCTTCTTCTTTATTTTGTCTTTTCCACAATTTATATTCTCAATTTATATTTCTTCCTTGATATTTTTAAGTTTTCTTTCGAGTTTTTCCTTCCTTCCTTTATTTTCCTTCCACATCGCACTTTCTTTTAATTCCTTCTTTTTCTTTCATTCTTTCATTTTTCCACACTTTCTTTCAGACTTTACCATTTTCACCTTCTTTATTTCATACTTTAAAAACTGATTTTTGTTCATTTCTTTAAATGCTCTTTCTTTCTTTATCTTATCTTTCATTCTCTTTTCCGATTTCTATTCATTCCATCTCATCTTCAGCAAGTTATAGATAAGCTTCCTATTGACAATAACTTCTCGAAGATCGATCGTGCCAAGAGATAGAAATAAAGCTAATTAACTCTCCTCTGATCAGACTAGATTAATTTGGGGCACGACCTTTACACCCCACCTATTTACTTTACGCATAACCGTAAATATATCACATAACAGAGCATAACCGTCGTCTCAAGTCTTAAAAAATCTGATTTAACATACGATAATTGCATTTTACCCATGATAATTGCGATAATTTTGCTGAATTTTGTTGCACATCGATAATATCAAGCTTTTTTTGGAAGAGGTCTGAAATATGAAAAGATAATGGCATCACAAGCCTTTTCATATTAATTAATATTCTGTAATCGCATAAGACGCTTCCATGGTTTACATGTGTTTAGGTCCAAGACAGGAAACGACTGAAATATAGATAGAGATCTTCAAAAGAATGTTTTCTATGAAGAACATTAAACAGAAAATGGACTGAACACAAGAATATGTCGGTGAATCAATGTTTATTTAGTTATGAGAACAAAAAAGATGTTAAGAATTTTTCTTTCGTCCAGGATAATAAGATTTTTCTTCAGACCGGAAATACACGATGGTTAAAAAAAAAAAAGTAACAACAGATGAAGAATAATATATACATATCTTTTGATATATATATATATATATATATATATATATATATATATATATATATATATAGAGAGAGAGAGAGAGAGAGAGAGAGAGGGAGGAGAGAGAAAAATATCTGTTGAAAAATAATATATAATGATATTTTGTGTTTATAGATTATTTTTATAGATACAAATATAAAAGTAAATGCTCTGTTTATAATAAACAACATTTACAGGACTGAATGTCTGAGAAATTTTGATAGAAATTATTCGTCCTCGGACAGGGATCGAACCTGTATCCTATACGGAACCGTCATATAGCCTGACGTCACTTTTAAGCCATTCGCCAAAGAGTATAGCCCGGGTTGCAAAGTCGAATTTACTGCTTTTAAACTTCAATCATCCATGAATCTCATACGAACATTCATATCTGCTCATAACGTATCAAATGTAAACAAATGACGTCACGCATTATGAAATGGACAAAGTCCGACAATTCTTTTAGGACATATTATGTTCTTTGTATCTATAAAAAGATTCTTTAAACATAAAATGTCTTAAAATAATTGTCGGACTTTCCATTCCATTTATATATATATATATATATATATATATATATATATATATATATATATATATATATATATGTATGTATGTATGTATGTGCAAAAATATATAGAAAATAGGAAAGAACTCGTTAGGTAAATAATCCAAAGTTCTTTAGTATTTTTCTTATTATTTTAAAAGATAGTGCTCAATACAAAAGTAGAGCATAAATATAATTATTTATTTAAAAATATGATTCCGATTGCTTATGCAACTTTGGAATCATATTTTTAAATAAATAATTATATATATAT
Organism: Acanthosepion pharaonis; assembly: GCA_903632075.3. Lineage (NCBI taxonomy): Eukaryota > Metazoa > Mollusca > Cephalopoda > Sepiida > Sepiidae > Acanthosepion > Acanthosepion pharaonis. The sequence goes on from CAHIKZ030000391.1 coordinate 2,584,845, forward strand.
ATATATATATATATATATATATAGATAGATAGATAGATAGATAGATAGATAGATAGATTTATATATATATATATATATATATATATATATATATATATATTTATCAGTAAAGACAAATGGAACCCTTTCTTTACTGACGCGTTTCGTACCCTGATGATATTAATGGACAAAACTCCTCGGTAAAGAAAAGTTTTCGTTTTGTTCTTACTTGTATTCTATTTTTACAGCTATATATATATATATATATATATATATATATATATATATATATATATATATATATGTGTGTGTGTGTGTGTGTGTGTGTATTCCAACTTTTACATACACACGCACACACACACACACACACACACACACACACAAACTCTAACAGTGATTGTTCTATATATATAACCCCCTTTTTTAATCAGTTTCAATCCAAGCAATATAGTAAAGCCACTAAGGCACAAGGGTTTACTGTATATAGAATAATTCCGAACTGAAACATTACTTATGAGCGGGAAGCGAATAATAGTAATCAGGCGGACATTTTTTCAGATTAAATTTGGCTGGAAAGCATGGAGCCGGAAGCGAGAAGTGCAAGAGAAGAAACTGTTAGTATAGAACCTCCGGCTACCTCAAACCAATTCAACTGTAAATTGATATGATCTCGACGCCAGTCTGGTACTACGCTTAAATTCAAAAATCTATGTCCCATAGCGATAAGCTTATCCGAACAATTCCCATGAAAGGAGATATAGAAAAGACACAGTGAGGCAACGTTACGACGGCGGGAAGTGACTGAAGCCCAGCCGCCGGATATTTGGCTAGTACCTGTTCTCGCGAGCAGACATGCATGCGAAGAATATTAAGTTTAAATGGTTGGCTTAGCACAGGCATTGGCAAAATTTACCGAGTAAAGGGGCGTATCAGATATCGCCCATCATAAGGTGGACGGCAATATCAAAATGCTTGTAAGTGGTTTTAGGTTTAAGTTTATATTTTAATACACTTCCAATATGAGTCAACGTTTGCTTTTTCTTTTATTATTTCAAGTCTGTCTCCGAATAATAATCTATCGACTCTTCCATATATCTTGAAATGCGAAAATAATAAATAAGGTAGCACCCTGTGTTTTCTGCGAGTCGAAAGCCATGTGTTTCACTCTCAGGTTCACACATTGCAATTGTCAAAAACAAACAATTTTGTTCAGTTTGTGTTTGCACAGCTGCGAAACTATTTAAATTCAGGTTTGTTTATAATTTACAATTTTACAAAAAAAAAAAAAAGGAGGTAATATAATCTTTTCGAATTTATGATGGTATTATTTATTTTTAAATATATTCACTTTTTATTTGATTTGTCTTGTTTTTAAATTTTCCAAATGTTTTGACGTATGAGGGTTTTTTTTTTAGTCAAACCAATTAGTGTCTGATAAGTATATTTCTCCCAAGCGTATCGTCTGTCAGGTTATCTTATATTACTATTTACCCCCAATAAAGATATCACAGAATTTATCCGTGTGAAACCATATGACCTTATCCCTCGCGGGAAACATATATCTTTTCAAACTTTCTATGTTCCCAGCCACCATAGTTTTTTTTTGTTTAATTAAATTTGATTTGCTTTACAATCTCTTATACGCATATTAATGCCACGTTTACAAGTTCTTCTCATCTCCACAATAATAACAAATATATTTTTTAGATAGTCAAGTTCACAGAGTGCATGACTCGTAAAACACTAAAGATAGAGCTTTAGTTTTAAAATGTTGGTTATGAATCTGATGTGTGGCATAAATGAAAGAGAAAACAGTAGGAAATGAAGAGAAGGACAATAATGAAGACAGATGACGATTGAAACCTAGAGGGATTGGAAGTGTTGTTTTCTGGGACGTACCCAGGCGGGAATAAGTTCCACAAAATGGCTGTCAGTAGAAATTTCTCCTTACATTTGAACCTCCCCCCCAAAAAAAACAAACAAAAAAAACGCGGGAAACATAAGCATTTGAATGCATAGCATAGCCTAGTTGCAAATGTCTGAAATTATGCAACGAAAGAATTGAGAGACAATGATACATGAAATAGCGATATAGTATCTACATGTTCACAACGTTAGTTGACTGCAAGCAATTTTGTTTCGGGGCAATAGGCTCCTGCATAAAAGAGCTGGTTGTGAAATTTTTTGAAATGGCAAGATAATTGTGAGTTCAATACCTGGGTCGGGCAGTGTGTACTTAAACTCTGTGGAAACGGGCGGGCAATAACTGAGCAGTACTAAATAAGAACTACACGAGATATCACTAGACGGCCGGAACGGGGTGATAATATAAACAATAGCCCGAATATAAATAGTGTATATAAAATGAAAAGTGTTTAAAAATATTTCGACAATATGCGAGCATAAATAATCGTCTGTGCAAACGTCGTCTGCTTTGAGAAAAACGTTTGTATTGGTACTCAACAAGACAAAATAGCAAATAAATATGAATGCTGGTCTATTCTTTTTAGTGTGTTTGTGTTGGAAATCACGTTTCTCCTGGTATATTTATCCCACAACAAAAATGGCGGACACGGAATCTGAATCCGGGTAATAAAATGAAAAGTAACAACAAAACTATATATATATATATATATATATATATATATATATATATATATATATATATAAACAAATGACAAGTATTTATTAACAAAACAAGGGCATACATAGACAATAGAATACTGTAGAGTGTTACGAAACAATGAACATGAATAAAGAAAATATTTAAGCTGGTGGATTATTTGTCTGCGTGTAGTTTGATGTAGGAGAAAGTCAAAGAGAAAAGGAAGTGAAAGGTGCGCGAGTGCGTGCGTTCCCTTGTGTTGGGGAAACATTTTCCTCGATCTACGTACATTTTACCATACCGGAGAGAAATAAAAAAAGAAGAAAAGAGAATGACAGAGAATGTTACTGCTTATTTATCTTCATAGAGAGTATCCTCTAGCGCCATTTCTCTTTAGGAAAGTAAATGGGGTAACTCCACAATACTCCACTTCAGACGAGGGATAATTTTATTCTGCCTATATGCCCATGAAGTTTGTGTATGCTTGTTTTGTCCCTCGTAAGCCGAAAAGAATAGTCGAACGGTGTGGTTGCGATGGGTGTTTAAACAAATCGACGAAAATGTACTTGTCTAAAGTATTGTGTCATCAGATTGCTATAAAATTATCTAATGGTTCAGAGTCGTAGCCTGCCCTGAAAGTTGTCGATAGTGTAAAAAAGAATTAAATTTTTATTTAAAAGAATTGTATTTTTATTTAATATTGTCGATTAAATCCAACTGATATGTTTTCTGCCACTTGCTCCACGTGTTGATTAGATAATAAGTGTCCAAGTGATAAATTGGCGGGCCAGACAAAAATCCTTCGCAGGTCGGCTGTTAATTTTGTTCTTATTTGTATTCCATTTTACACACACACATTAATATATATATATATATATATATATATATATATATATATATATATATATATATATATATATATATGTGTGTGTGTGTGTGTGTGTGTGTGTGTGTGTGTGTGTGTGTGTGTGTGTTAAAATATATAGAAAATAAGAAAGAACTCGTTAGGAAACATGAGAACTCTTATGTAGCGTGTTGGAATCATATTTTTTAAAAATATATATATATATATATATATGTCAACTTTTAGATACACACACACACACACACACATTATATATATATATATATATATATATATATATATATATATATATATAAAAGTAAAACATAGAAGTCAACATTTAGAGGCGACAGTCTGTTTCATGCTATATGCAATCGTCAGGCCACATATGCTGTTATTTTTCTCGGCTATTTATATATATACGCGTTAGTGGTGCATTGTGGGCATTCTATTATGGCGGTTATTTTTACCGGAAGTCGCTTTGTTTATTTATTTGGGTCAAATTATATTGCTCGTTTTTATTTTTTTGTTTCTTTATATATATATATATATATTTATATATATATATATATATATATATATATATATATATATAATAGCTTCTTGAAGTCGCGAATAAATATGTCAGGAATCTTTCGTCTGTTACAGGGCCGTTGGTATTCAGCAAAATGCACGACTCAAAGATACATAAATAATTGAAACGAAATATGGTTCCAATTTGAAGATATTACCATTCCTCTCCTGAATCTTAATGTCGATATCTTTCCTTACTATACAGTTTAAAAATTGAAGGTAGGATGAAATTTTAAATTCCTTAGTACGCAGTTTTTCTTTTGCCATTTTCTTCTCTTGGTAAATAGGGAAGAAAACTTCAAAGACATATTATCCTTAAAATACGTTGATGATAACAATGAGTTAAATTCCATTGTATAGTCTAAACTTGGTAGGCACACAGTCGAAATTAAAATATAAGGTGTTAAGATTTTAATTCGTATCTGTGCTTTTTGCATATTCTGATTACTATTGAAGATATTCTCTGATAAACAGGTATCGTTGTCTGAGAATAAGAGATAGAATTCTTCATTCAACTATCCCTGTTTTAGTGAAAGCATCACAGGCTGTAGATATACAAATTGGTGGGCCCGCCAAAAATACTTCGCTGGTCGGCTGATACTAATCCCGGGACTATACATTATCTACCTATACAAACTTGTTCATATTTGCGTAAATGGGCTCTCCGTAACTTATTGGTTTAGGAAAAGCTAGTATAGTTTCACTAGAAAGCCAAACAGAAGATTTAAAATATAGACTAAGTCGATAACTGCAATGATCTAGCCTCTATTTTTATATGAGACATGAAGATTTGGTTTTGAACTCAGCTTTCATAGATCTGCAATAGATAAGAATCTACAGATAATGTTCTGAAAGATCATTCCACATAAAAGTGATTAGCGCTCAGTGAGAAATCATAACAATATAAACTCAAGAGATCATCTTAACTTTAATGTATAACACGCACTAATTAATGCGTCATAATCAAATAACTTGTAGTAAAGTAGTGAGTAATTGTGAAAACAATAAATTACTTCAGAGTCTGTCTACATTTCTGAGATGAGGTATTATGTACATTATTTACATTATTCTGACTATTGTCCTCATCTTTGTCGCCATATTTATCACAACGTTTCGGCCGTTGTATGCTCCGGCCTTCTTCAGGTGATTGGAATGTCGAACTGAACCCTTTATTTCGCTGATTGGGGTAGACTGTTCTAGTCCCACGTGCCATGTTTAATGGATGTCAGATATTTCTTCAGTTATCGAGGCATGATAGTAACGAGAACACTACTCAAATCCGGGACAAAAAAGAGGCAATGTGCTTCCATAGATGTTTTAACTTTAACAACGTGAGTCGTATAGAACCAGACAGGGTTCGATCTCGGTTCATTAATCAATTTTTTATTGGTTTTTGTATAATTTCACTGCTCTAGATTCACAAGTATAAAAGAATATCACGAAGCTACTTTTTTTCTCTAGCTGTTTTTTTTTTTTTTTTTGCTGATTTTATTAGTTTCTTTGTGTTTATTGACACCTGACCGAAATTTCTTCCGGGCTATAAAGTTTTCTTGTCCTTTGAGCGCTAATTTTCTGCCTGTGATCTACGCTCCACATAGGCTGATGATAACAGAAAATACACGGGAGGCGGGGACTTGAAATAGTTATACTTTGTCGCCGGCGGTTTAACCTCTTTTCCTTCTGACGCATTCTTATACTTAATTTTTGCTAACTAAGTAAATTTTGCCCTCTGGTAAAATTTTGAAAAAAAGTTTGTTTTGTTTAAGTTTTTTTTTAAATAAATAAATAAACACCAGAAGACTAGAAGATGCCGACGTGAAGAATAAAGAAAAAACCAAAATATCTGCACACATCTGTTCCTTACACATTCCAATAGTTAAGTGACAGTGCAGTGAGCCTCATGCTTTTTGGAGATAAATCTATTTTTTCTTCTGTATTAAAACAGAAAAAAAAGAAGAGAAAAATGCTAAAAATGATAATGTTTTATAATTCGGGCCATCAGTAAGACAATTCGGATTCAGCTTTGTAGCGGATATTTCATATCAGCTAATAAACAATAGTCTGAAACAGAATATTACGATTTAAATTTTAATAAACATATCTGGTGAACGCAATTCTTGCGCAGTCAATATATTATAGGGGGATAAGTGGTTAAAAAAAATTGTATTTAAAATGAGCGGGATTTATATTTTATATTTAAAATAAATAAAATAAATAAGGAGTCATGTTTTTTTTTTGTTTTTTTTAATTTGTAGGTCTGATGAATTGAATCGTGAATACGATCTCAATGTAATAAATTATAACTATCGGATATTAGTGTTTGAGCCTTTTATATTATATTCTTACTCTGTGCTGGACATTGATTTCTACCTGGATTCTATCCTGTTGGAAATATATATATATATATATATATATATATATATATATATATATATATATATATATATATATATATATATATATATATGTGTTTGTGTGTGTTTTTGTGTGTCTGTGTAAAAGCTATCATATACAAATTTATATTTTAGACAAATAGTGTGACAACAAAATGGGAAAATATATAATTTTAAAATATCAATCAAGTAATGAATTTCGCCCCTATAAACATATATATATATATATATATATATATATATATATATATATATATATATATATATATATATATATATATATTTTGTGTGTGTGCGCGTGTGTTGTGTGTGTCTGTAGATATGTATATGTATCAATCAGTCCGCCCCAAGCGAGGTGATAAATACCACTAACATGTAAGGAGCTACTGTTATTGTGAATGAATGAAAAGACTTTAGAAGTAAACGGAAACTCTTTCCTAAACAGGAATAAACGTCTGGTTGAAAAGACTGGACAGAAGTATAGAATGGGCGATAGTCGAAATTTATCTACTTCCGTTGAGAAGCACAAAAATAATTAAATTAAAAATATACGAGAGTTCAGCCGGAGAAGTTAGAAGTATTGAGGTGAAGCTGACTTAAGACGTGGCAGTAATGCAATAGTGTGTGAATCGGCTAATAGGTGAACCTATATATATATATATATATATATAAAAGTATAACATTATTTGAATTTGTGATAGGAATAATTTGTAAAAAGGATTAGAAAGAAGTAAATCTATGTTTTTTAAAGTTTTATTGAAATTTTATTTAAGTTTTCACATGTCCTCCATCATTAGAAATACAAAGGTTAATACGATTTTGCAGTTCACGGAAAATATTTGCCAACTGATTTACAGTAATGCCTGAAATCACATTAGTTATTATAGCTATACTTAAAACTAGGTACATTAAACTTTATAAAAATTTTTACAGATTATCTCTATCGCAAATACAAATAAAGTTATAAATATTTAAAGTGCACACGAACTTTATGGACACCCTGTAAAGACTGGGTTGGTGCATAATTATCAGGCGTTTTTGTAGGAGAGTTATTTGTTAATTATTGATTTTTTAAAATTTTTAATAAAAAATATTTTATTTTCAGGTTATAAAAATGCGTGTTGATAGTCATACAGTCCAGAATAATCATTTTAAAATGTTATTGTTGAATTGTTATGTTTCGTTTTTCATAATAAATACAGTTGTAAAACGCCTGATAATTATGCACCAACCCAATAATAGTAAAGAAAGATTCTGCTTCTCGTATGCTGCCTTTGAAGGAGTGATGCTAGAGTTGTTTCATTTTCCATGATTTAATTTCAGCCCTTTTTTTAAATTAATAACTGCTCTGTTTTCTTCCAGGTAAACTGGCATCTGAATGTTCAAAGAAATCTTCGAATGTGACTAGTAGCCATTTCTCTTAAAAATGGACAAAATATGCCATCGTGATGTTACCAATTGCCCAAAGAAAAAGAGATTCGCCCCTCAAGGACATTCATGCTGACATGGTTGTTCTATTAGGGGATGGCGCTCCAGCATTATCAACAGTTGAATGTAGGAGTGGAAGGTAGAGTATTGAGAAATGACCCAATGTCTGGACGTCCTACGACTGCCACCACCGAAGTAAACATTGATCGTTATCACCAGATGATGATACATAGCAGGCAACTGACTAGAAATCAAATAACCAATGCTATCAGCATATCCTGTGGGAGAGTTGAGAATATTTTTCACAATGAACTTGGGATGACGAGGGTTTCTGCTCGGTGGGTACTACGTCTTTTGATGTCTGATCAAAAGCGCACCAGGCTGATCACATCACAGGAATATCTGACATTGTTTGAGGCAGATCCAGCTGGTTTCCTTGAACAATTCCTTACTCAGAATGAGTGTAGGATTCATCACTTTGAGCGTGACACAAGAGATAATGCATGCAGCGGAAATCCTTCACCGGATCGAAGGTCGTTTCATCTGCAGGGAAGGTGATGGCCTCAATTTTTTGAGATGGAAAAGGATATTGTGTTTATTGACTATCTTCAAAAGAGTTGCATCATCATTAGAGAGTGTTACGCCAATTGCTGAGGAAGTTACGAAAAGCTATCATGAAAAATGTCCAGGAAAACTGAAAAGTGTCTTATTTAATCAGGACTACAGCGCACAAGTCCTTGGTTTCATTGGTTGCTGTGCGTGACTGTGGCTTTGAATTGGTTGATCGCCGTCCTTATTTTCCTGATTTTTCTCATATGACTATCATCTGTTCCCCAACATGAAAAACACTTGTCCTAGCTTGGAAACAGCATCGCAGTGATGATGACGACATGTCTGCACTTGATGTATTTTTTGTCCAACAAGATGAAAATTTCTTCACTAATGGAATCCACTGCATGACCTGCATGGAAGAAATGTGAGGACCGCAAGGTGGAGAATGTTATAAAGTAAATGTAACTCCATTAGAATATCATTGTCAGCCTACGAACTTTTCATCCGACCCTCGTATGTGGATATAGGAAGACGATGGATGAAATTCAGCAGATAAAGAAACAAAATTAATAATCTTGATAATAAGATTAATAATAATTATTGTATTAGGTTTTTTGAACAAATAGACGATGAGAAAATATGTTAAAAATTTGTTATGGAGCGGTTTCACCGTGGAGGCTTGTATTTGTACTAAGTCGGTCCTAAAATAGGTTCGACGTACAAAACGTTAGGAACTTGACATAATAGATATGACGCAGAGTAAATCTAGTTGTGGTCGCTGATACTTTCGTATTCGACTAACTGTCGTCCGACATCGACTGACTGACCGAACGACTGACTCGTTACTCTTACTACTCCTACTCATTATAGGTGAGAGAGTATATTAACTATAGAATAGGTGTGTTCCACTATAACAAAATCAGAACTTTCTAAACGAGAATTCAACAATGTAGTTGGACAGGAATTTCTTTCGCATGTCTAATATTAGTGATGAGATCAAGACCTTTTGAACTAGTTTGCCACAATTAGAGATGTAGAGTTTTTGCAGATTAATTTATGTGGAAACTGTATTCAGCGAGTATGCCTCAACTCCTATTTAAACCTAGAATATGTGCATTTATTTTAAAAATGTGTTCTTATTCGGACTTTCGACGTTCTTGTTGGCATTTAAGTAAAGACGTTAAAACGATGCATCTATTATTATTACTATCATCCGGTTGGTTGAAATGTACAGCTACTGTGAAAATGATATTGTTGCATTTGGTAGTTTTCTTATGGTTATTAAACCGGAAACCTAATTCCATACCTGTTTCGCTGATATAATTTCCTGTCTGGCATTCGTCGCAAAAAAGGAAATATATTACATTTGAACTGTGACAAGTCAAGGTAGGATCCGATTACGATATGCGTGCCAGGTGGCGTAAAAATACTGTCGGTGATAATAGGATTGCAAACTTGGTACTGGGTTTACTACACATTTTGTTGTTTTTTTTTTTCTTTTCTAGACATGATGATGTAAAGAGTAAATGAAGGTTTACAGGTTTTCGCCTGCCATTAAGTGAAGTCTCACTATATATTTTAATAACTGTTTAGTCATCATTTATGTAGTTATGTCTCCAGAAAAAAAATATCCAACTCATTTTTTCTCGTACAGATATGTCCGAAAATTCCGATTTTTAAAAGCTTCTGTTGCTTTAAAAGGCCTACTAATATACAATCGTTAGATTACTAATGTACAATAGTCAGATTACAAATATACAATAGTCAGATTACTAATATACAATAAATAGATTACAAATATATAATAATTTGTCAGAGTACTAATATACAATAAATTGTCAGATTACTAAATTCAGATTAATAATATACAATAAATTGACAGATTACTAATATACAATAGAGAGATTACTAATATACCATAAATTGACAGATTACTAATATACAATAGTCCTAGTCTTTTTTCAGATAAGTCCTGAATTTAAACAGATATAAATCGTAAAAAATACACATACAAGTAACAAATGCGCGCCAATTTAAATTTAATAGCGAAAAGTACTATATAAAATAAAATTCAAATTACCGGTATTATTATTATTTTTCGTTTTTTATCTCTCGAATTTAATTCAATGGCTTATTATACGTACACACACATACACATACATACACACATACGCACACAGAGAGGTTTTGACTTAACACTGTGACTTTTTTCTTTGGGTTTGGTTAAAGAAGCAAGTCTTCTACAACAAACCAAGGATTTGGAACGACTTGAAGGGCGAATACAAAAAATTAAATTTCCATACCACAAAACTTCCTGATAAAATCAGTTGACGTGATTCCTGGGCGACTCGAGAAGCTCGTAGCGAAATATGGCGCCGAAATCGTATTTTATATAAGACTTCATGCTAAACGTTTTCCTCTCATATCCATTTCTTGTAATAATAATAGTTAATACATAAAGTTTGAGTATTTCAAAATGTGTAGTTAATATTTAATCGACTTGTATAATAGTATATATGAGAAAGTTTGGCCGTATAATTGTAGATATTGAGAAAGTGTTGCCCTAAAAGATGAAATAATGACGTCCATTCTATTTAAGTCTATGCTCTTCTTGTGTAGGTACAGGTCTTTGTTTGTATGTGTTTATATATATATATATATATATATATATATAGTCTTAAGGTATGCTATATTTATGGAATAAAGTGCTCAATATCAGAGATAGAGCGTGTAAATATATAAAAGTGAACAAAGTTAACACTTAGAGGCGACAGTCTGTTTCATGCTATATGCAATCGTCAGGCCTGACGATTGCATATAGCATGAAACAGACTGAACTCTCTCTCTCTCTCTCTCTCTCTCTATATATATATATATATATATATATATATATATATATATAGATAGATAGATAGATAGATAGATAGATACAAGTATAGGATTGGTGTATACGGAATAAATTCCAATAACCAAAAATACTATTCTTAAAAAGAGTGCTCAATAAAGAGTAGAGCAAATATAATAATTTATTTGCAAATTATGACATAAAATGTTATAAAATCACTACAAAAAAGGTCATTTTGTTTCAACACTTCTGGTGTCTTATCAAGTGATGGTGTTGAATGTAGAATAAAGGGTTTTAAAGGTTCAAATCAATCAAATACTCCTCGCTAAGGGAAACGCTGTTACATAAGCTGGAATTGGACGAAACGTGTCAGAAATAACTACAGTTTTCCTATTGTCAATTATATTTATAAATATTGTCTTTTCTACGGGTTAACTCTGAGAAATTTTCATATATATATATATATATATATATATATATATATTTGTAGGTCTGATGAATTGGATCGTATTTACGATTCCAATGGAATAAATTATGACCATGGAATATTAGTGTTTAAGCCTTTTTATTATATCCTTACTCTGTCCTGGACATTGAAATCTACCTGGATTCTTTATCTTGGAATTTTTATTCAAAAAATATACATGTATGGGTATTTTATATATTTTGCATATGTATGTTTATTTACACTATATATATATATATATATATATATATATATATATATATATATATATATATATATATATATTCGGTTGGATTGACGTTAATCCAAATAAATATTTTAGCTCTATCAATGAGATTGAGCGTTTTCCAATAAGTAACGCGCATATATAGTATATAAATAATGTATATAAAAATTGCTTATATGCCGGCCCTCCTCAGTCTTATATGCACTGTTATATTAAATACATTGGACTCTCTCTGTGGATCAGTTCTAATATGGGATATTACTAGGATTTAAATGGATTATATATACCTTCATTATATATATATATATATATATATATATATATATATATATATATATATATATATATATATATATATAATGAAAAACAGACCACTTTAAGGTACCATTACAATAATTTATTTCACAAAAATCATTTTTAAAGGATTCCGGATCATCAGGTAACACTTCCAACAACGAAATGAGAGGGAAAATGGGATTAGAAATTGATGGGTAGTGTAATTTTTGTAATCTAACAGGGAGGGTGAAAGTGGCAGTTAAAGAGACAATACAGAGTATAGAGAGGGTTAAATTTATATCTCTTTTAAATAAGCTTTATATTGGGGTACGAGGAGTGACCTAACCTTGACCTATTTATATGGTTAAAAAAAAAACGGAAGTGATATGTAGGAATAGTGAGGAAAGGAAATAAAATAAAAGGAAAAAAAGAGAAAAAAAAGTGGAAAAACGCAGACGTATCCAAATGAGGTTTATGGCAAAGAGAGAGGGGGAGAGGGAAGTGAATCGAAAGAGGCTGTAATTTTGTTTTAACAAAATTATGTAAAAGATAGATTACAATGTTTGATAGAAAATTAGGTGTCTAAAACATGTGAAAGATATTAATTTAAGTATTTAATTTTTTAAGTAAATAGTTTAGAGATTTAATACAAGTTAACTACTAATGTAATAAACATATTTATCGGGAACATATTAAAATTTAAAAAATATTTAAAATTATATATAATATATATATATATATATATATATATATATATATATATATATATATATATATCTGTTTATATTTTTTTAAATAACTAAATGTATAGAAATAAATACATACATGTCATGGATAATATAAAACATAAAGAGATTGACAACCGATATCACATATTAAAATAATGACTTTAGAACAAAAAGTAACACAATGATTCTTACATTCCAACCGAAAGACGGCAGGGTAGCGGAAAACATATCAACTATTTTAATATTGAAGCACACACACAGATTTCTTCGTTCTGACCCAAGGAGAAGAAAATTACATTCAGGAATTGGCACAAGCGTTCATACTCTGGCTTCCATCTTTAAAGTTCATTCAACGGTGAATAAGTTAAAAAAAAAAGAGGGAAGAAAATTGATGAAAAGTAGATCAAGAGTCGCAAAAGTCATACCAACTGTACCACGGGAAGAAGAAGAAGAAGAAGACAAACTAGACTCGATATCTTCACTTGTATATCCTTGCTTGACCCAGCTAATGCTCGTGACGAACGGCTAAGGGTCAATAAGCAGAGGTGGCTCTTGGGGCATTGTTCTGAAGTTATCCGTATACTTGGATCAGTATCGCTGTGGAACTGAGTGAGTAGCGCCGGTATATCTAGATTTGTGTCTTCTCCGGGAACGAGGCTCATAGTACGGTGTATATGACGTTTGCGTTGTATCGAAGTGGTCTGGGTTCGATTCTCGGTAGCGGATGCGCACGGCTGATGAGTCTTAAATAGGACGAAGTGGCTGTCCAGTGCTTTCTGTTGAAGATTATTTTGGGCTCGATGAATTAATATATATGATTACACTAAATCCCCCAAAATTTCTTCATTTATATATAAGTAAAATTTATTGGACTAAGAGTGTGTTTTTGTTTTCCATGTCGGCAATAAAGTTCTCAGAATAAATGCGTACAGAAGACAAATTGAATAGAAAAACAAACAAACAATCGGAACAGTGCTTTGTCCTTGCCGACCCGTTTCGTCATTTGAATTTATCATCAAAAAGAGACTCACACGGGAGCGTCTTTTAATTTTTTGAATTTCATATGTTTATATAAAAAGTTGTAAATTCAATTTGACCGTTGTAGATGATGTCACTTTTATGTGATTTAAATTTAATTCCAGCAGACTAAAAGTACCGGAATCTGCCAATCACATTTTAATAAAAATGTCGATAAATCGCAATTCTTGATAACGATTCGAATGCCAAAAAAAAAAAAGACAAATTTCGATAGTTTATCATTTTTAATTTCTGACTGGAAGCAACTGCCTAAATATGACTAACGCCCACACACACACCACACACACACACACATACACACGCACACACACACACACACACACACACACAACACACACACACACATATATATATATATATATATATATATATATATATATATATATATATATATATATATATATGCAAGAAAACGACCTGCAAAGGTGTGTTGGTTTATTTTCTTTTACACAATTTCTCATGTGTTAGTAAATGTTTTTTCTTTTCGGGAGAAAAAATATATAAAAATTGTCAGAATGTTTTCCACACACTTTCGGCTATACTTTTTACTTATTATCAAGGATGAATTTTATTTTTAACTAAATATATGCATTGTTTTATGTATGTCTTTAGAGTTATAGGAATGTTTCGTTTTCGAAACACGGACAGCACATTCTGCCCGTATTCATATTTGATATTATTGAGTGTTGGCTTTTACTTTTTTTATTAATAATGAGTCCATTATTGTTAGCCTTCTTCTACATGTGGATGATGCTGTTATATTTGTATTACCAAATAGTATGTTACGGATAGAGTTTGGTATATGTGTATTTACATGATACCTGATTGAGCTATGATCAGAGATGAGTCTTCTTATTAAACATGATGTAGTATATCCAATACAATTGTTTACAAATTTGGAATGGTCAGGAACAGAGCTTATTAAGGAACATGTAAATTCGTAAATATTTTGGTTCTCTGTATTTTAGATCTTGCAGTTGAATTTTTGTTTTTGATTATGAGGTTTTTCGGGTTTTTTTTTTTTTCAACAAATATTTAATTTAGTTTTCTTGTTTTTGTTTTTCGACTGTGATTGTGTATGTCTTTATGGTGTTTCTAAGTGAAGATTCGTCTTTCTTAGGTTACTATACATCTGATTTTGTGGGAAATGATAATGTTATTGTTTTTTAGGTGTTTTGAGCTGCTATTGTTTACCTCATAAAGAAAAAAAAAGTATAATGTGGTAATCTATAAGATGGTTTGGAAAACCGTTATTAACAAGCGTTTGTTTCACGTCATTAAGCTATTTAAACAAAAGCGGACGAAAGAATGATCATCGCGCGCTCGCATATGGAAATTTTTAATAACACCTATTTTATATCGGAGACGTCTAGTAAAATTAAGATGCCAAGAGATTTTACTTGTGTTTTTTTTTATGTAACAAAGTAGTGAATTTATTATTACTATACTTCACAAGACCATCCAAGAATAAAAGTTTATTTTGTTGACTAACTTTTAAGTAAAGTTGAGGACGGAATTTTTCTCGAATGTAGTTTTGATATTATCGATTCTATTATTATTCTCAGCTAAAATAAAAATGTATCGTCTATGTAGCGGGCGTATATTTTTGGTTTATTAACATTTTTAAAATTTTTTTTTTTTACGTAGAACGAGTAATAGTTACAGTTATGTCTAGAAAAGAATAATTTTTACGACCACAGCAATAATTGAACGAAAGACTTATTTGCAGTACCTTGTCAATTGTCTTTAAAGAAACTTGTATTAAAGAATGATCGTTGTCCAAATAAACAACTATATATATATATATATATATATATATATATATATATATATATATATATATATATGTATGTATATATATATATATTCATTAAACATGACAGGCAAGGTACTTTAATTTAGTTTTTATACAATTTCTTATGTCATCTTATAATGTTTCCTTTTCGGTAGATAAATTATATAAAAACTTTACAATTGTTTTTGTTTTTTTTCTGAACGCTTTTGACTACGTAGTTAGGCATTTTGAAGGGTGAAATATATTAACTGTTAACAAAAAATAGATTCTTGTATGTATGTATTAATAAAAGGTCTTCATTTTCAAAACACGGTCAAGATATTGTGTCCATGTCCATTATAGATATTACTGATCGTTGCATTTGTTTTTATTAATAAGGCTTCCATTATTTTTAGCCTTTTTTACATGTAGGCAATGCTATAATATTTGTGGTATCAGCTAAGCTGTTGCGGATAGGTTCCAGTAGGTCTCCATGAGTATTTAAATGAAACCTAATTGAGCTGTGATCAGAAAGATGTAGCGTGAGTTTTCTTGTCAAACATGCCGTAGTGTTGCCTATATAATTATTTACGAATTTTGATTGATCAAGAATACAACTCCTCAGGCATTTAAATTTGTAAATAATTTTTGTTTATTTAATTTTGTTCTAATGGTGAATTATTATTTTTAATTATAATGTTAGTGGTTTTAAATTTTTTGTAATAAATAATAAGTCTAATTTTTTTTTGTTATATTTTGTCTATAGGTTTTGTGCATTTTTATAATATTCTTAAATCTAGTTTCATCTTGTTTGTTATTTTCGTTCAACTGATTTTAATATGAAATATTAATGCTATTGTTTATGTTTCTATTCTCGTGGTTACTATTAGCGATCTACACAGAAAATACCTAATAGGGAAATCCAAGAATTGATTAGTAAATCCGTTATTAATAAGCATTTTTTACGTTATTTGATTCTTTAAAGAAAAGGGTGCGAGGGGATGAATTCTCGTGTGCTCTCTTGAGGAAATTTTTAACAACTATTTTATAACTAAGAGGCCACTCATTAAAGAAATTTAGACGGTAAGAATAGTTACTAGTTGTTAATGTATTATTGCTAAAATCAACGAAAACATATGCAAAAGGTAGCTTATTTTTTTCACTAAGTTCATAAGTAACATTTAGAATGGAATTTTGTTGAAATGTAGCTTTGAGATTTTCATTTTCTTTCTTGTTTTCAGCTAAAATTAATATACCGTCTACATAACACATCTAAATTCTAGGTTTAATAACTTTAACAAAAACCTTGTTTTCAACATAGGATATATAATAATTGGATAAGCACTGTCCGAGATGGTTTCCCAGACTTAATCTATCAGTTTGTGTGCAAATAGAGCCATTATGGCTACAATAAGCAACTCTAGTGTTGCAGGCGAGCAATAGTTTTCTTAAAATATTGGGTTGATGAAGTGGGATTAATTTATTTTTATACACGGAATTAATGATAATATCAATAGTTTCTGTGACGGGAATGTTAGTAAATAAATACTCTACGTCAAGCGAAACAAGAATGCCATGGTTCCTTTTTACTTGTGGGCTTTAAATATTTGGTGGAATTCATGGGTATATTTGATGCTATATTTATAAGATATAGGGTAATAATATATTTGAGAAATTTTGATAGTTGGTATATGCATATTGGAATCTGAGAAATGATCGGTCGTATTGAGTATCCCGATTTGTGCATTATGACATTATCATATAAGTAGCCAGATTGTTAATCTCCAATAATTTGGTTTATTTTCAGTGATCCTGCAGCAGCATTGTTGAATGTTATGAGTTTATTAACATATTTCTTTAGTGATTCGGTGGAGTTCTTATTCAATTTAGTAAATTTAGAACGATTATCACCGAGGTGCTGACGTTATTTTTTGTGATAATCCAATTTATCCAAAATTACGTAAGTATTGGATTTATTATTCTGATGGTTATATTAGTATTTGTTTTAATACTGTAGCAACAATTTTGAATTTTGCATATTCAATGAAACGTACATATATATATATATATATATATATATATATATATATATATATATATATATATATATATATATATTGATAAATATTTTGTATGAAGAGGTTGCATCTAATGATCAAAACGTTACGTTCCCATTTTCTCATGCGATTTATCATTATATATATATATATATGTGTGTGTGTGTGTGTGTGTGTATATATATATATATATATGAATAAATATATATATATATATATATATATATATATATATATATATATATATGTATGTATTTATATTTACGCACCATATCTTCATTCAAGTATGTTTGGTTGAATAATCTGGACATTGTCTATTTAATTTTATTTTGATTTCGAATTCGCTTATAGATATCATAATTCTGATAATAATTTCATTGAGGAAAGGGCCATAGTTTTCTTTCTTTTCTTTTTAATTTTCATTTTCTACCTTAAAAGGTACAGCACTTCTTTAATGAATTTCATATCAACATTAAAATATCTTCAAGAGAATTCGAGAGGATAAATAAGAAATGACTGGCATTATATGTTCCGATTATTCAGCCACGTGTGCGTGTCTGTGTATGTGTGTTTATAGGAGGATAGAATGCAATTATATATATATATATATATATATATATATATTATCATATACAGACAGATTCTTTCGCTGTATCATAGCTCATCAGTATGGTTAGACGCCCGGTTGAATCTAGCTAGTCGAATCCCGACTGACTTGGCGTAAGTCGGTGATTCTACCCCCAAGCCCTAGGCGCACGGGAGGGATTAAGGTGGATTTAAGATTTTTTATTCTTAGATAAACACGCAGTGACTGGGAGAACTTGATTCGATTTACCGAAGAGTCTTGCATTATTAGCTGTAATAGTCACTGTTTACAAACCATTACTTGCTCTCCAGAGAGCTCAACCCAAATAATTTTTTCAGGATATATATATATATATATATATATATATATATATATATATATATATATATGGCTACTCGTATTTGAAGATAGTTGTCTACTAGGGCAGCTAACCAATGGAACTACTTGAAGGGTGAATGCAAGAAATTTAATTTCCATACCACAAAACTTCCTGGTAAAATCAGTTGACGTGATTCCTGGGCGACTCGAGAAGCTCGTAGCGAAATATGGCGCCGAAATCGTATTTTAAGTAAGACATCATGCTAAACGTTTTCCTCTCATATCCATTTCTTGTAATAATCATAGTTAATACATAAATTTTGAGTATTTTAAAATGTGTAGTTAATATTTAATCGACTTGTATAATAGTATATATGAGAAAGTCTTGGCCGTATAATTGTAGATATTTAGGAAGTGTTGGCCGTATAATTGTAGATATTGAGAAAGTGTTGCCCGAAAAGATGAAATAATGACGTCCATTCTATTTAAGTCTATGCTCTTCTTCTGTAGGTACAGGTCTTTGTTTGTATGTGTTTATTTATATGTGTTTTATATATATATATATATATATATATATATATATATATATATATATATATATATATGGCTACTCGTATTTGAAGATAGTTGCCTACTAGGGCAGCTAACCAATCCCTCTTGCAGACGCTTGTTCCGGCGCACTTGTGTTTATTCAACATACACAGGACCCACCTCTGCTTTATACTGGAACTATGCTGAGCAGACGTTAATTACAGTTTCATGGAAAGAGCGTATTATCTAACGTTATCAACAATTTGAACAAGGCCAGCACGCTCAAGCCTTAGGCCACGATGACTTGTGACTTTGTGCTGGCAAGGGTTCCGTCTATCCAATTTCACTCAAAAGGCTTGGGACAAACCGCTGTCCGATAGCATCAGAAAAACTCCTTACGGACTAATCGACCATGTGAGATTTCAACCTCTGTCTCATGGTTAGAATGCGAACGTTTTAACCGATATATATATATATATATATATATATATATATATATATATATATATATATATATATACTCAAACACGTTGACCTAGATTAATATAGTCTAGCCAAAGCAGGCACACACTTCTACTAGTCTTTCTTTATTTTTTGTGTTTTTCTTTCACCTTTAGTGTCATGATCAGAAAAATGTTTATTTTTAATTTACTTGCATTCTTTTGTTTTTTGTTATTAATTATTCATTTAGTTGCTTTATTCATTTATTGATTTATTTATTTACTTATTTACCTAATTATTTACATATTTTGAAGTTCCTATATTCCTTTCATTTCATTTTATTTTAACTTATATTATTACGTCATATCATAAGGCTCGGATTGAGGAATCGGTGAGCCGAGTTCGAATTCCAGTCGAATCCATTACATTCACTTACGTGCTAATAACCTGCGGAAAGGTATGAATCCTTTTCTTCACCCCCCCACCCCCAGCTATGGGTAAATAGCGGAAAAGTCTGCGTTAGACCAGTCGCTTTGGATGGCGACTGGTCTAACACAGAAAGAAATGGCAACAGACTGCGGGGAAAAAATCATTTGCCTCGTCAGTCATGTATCAAAAGATACATGATCGCCTAAGCGTGTTTCAAGCATGGCACATAACTGGCTGATGTTCCTTTCATTTTATTTTGCTTTAACTTATTTTATTACGGCATATCTTATTATTTTATTATTACTGTTTGTTATTTTTAGGAATATTAGTATTGATAACAGTTCTATTATGAATTACTCTATAGATTCCCGGATAAAATTACCCCCTTTTATTTTATAACATTATTTCTAATTGTTATGCCAACGTCTAGCTAAATTAGCTTATATTTTATATTTTCTTATTCTTCATCTCTCTCTCTTTACAATCTTAATTTTCTTGGGAAAATTAATGGACTGGTCTCTTTTTGTGTTTACATTGTTTCAGTTTAAAGTTTTTCTTCTCTTAGAATTTTTTTGACACACGGCACCAGAGACCACCCTACACTGTTATTTACTATGTGCAGAATGGAGTCGAGCTCATTTCTTTATCAAGGGAATTCGTGCTAAAGGGTGTACAACAGATTAGTCCTAAATTTAAACGGCCACAAACCGGTAAGAACACACATACAATTACACAAACACAAGTAATTTACATCTTCGTAATAAATAAATGATCTCCAATAAAAAGCAGTTTTGAAAGATGTAATAATGTAAAGAAACACCTATATGAAATAAAAAAAATACAACAAAAAACAAATTTACCTATCGATCATACCATAAGTTTATCCCGTTCAGCACCGTTTTTGTCACACGTTAAATTGATGATTTATTATCAAGTCTGAACCGTTCCTAAGAATTAACATTACACCAATCTTGAAATCGGAAAATACAGATAAAATGTTTAAAAAATACGATAGAAACTATCTTATATAGATGTAGTTTTAGAAATTCGACATAAATTGTATATTTTTGTATTGTATATCGGTGTATAACTATAAACACTGATTCTGATACCTTCATGTACGAGAGTGCAACAATATTTTGAAGAGAAGTTGCGATGTGTTCCCGACAGGCTTAATTAGTTTGCGGATATAGTTGCCATTAAGTACAAATATTCTCGCGTCAGTGCAAATGACAACTTCAATTGAATAGTACCCTAGATAGCTGAGTCGCTTGGTGACTGCAAGTTGAAAGTTTGAAATCAATCAACTTGATTAAAATATCAGTCGTTTATGTGACATAAATATAGTCGATCATGTATCTTTCGAGGAAGAAATTTTTCCAGCAGTAGGTTGCCATTTCTTTCTGCGGTAGACTAGTGACCATCTAAGGCTATAGAACCCGGTCTTTCCTGCTTTTTACCCATGGGTGGGGGAGAAAAGTATTCAGAACTGGGGTGGGAGAGAAGAGTATTCAGAACTTTCCCAAGGGTATTAGCACGTAAGTGAATGTAATGGATTCGAATTCGATCTCTACTGAAATAAATTGAAAAATTAAAAAAAAAAAACAAATAAAGGTTGTCGTCTCCGATTCAATATATAAGTATCCTTTTAGTTTCCATTTTACTTTAAAACGTCCTCATTGCTTACACGATTTATATTCTCAGCATCCTCATGTAGAACCTTATTTCTATCGCCTCCACTTTTCGCTTTATCTAAAATTTTCCAGCAATCTTTATGTTGTGGTACGATACACCTAATTTACATAAGTGGAGTACCGACCATATAAATATGGGTTGGTACCGGAAGACTGGGGAGTAAGAAGAGATCGAATCCAGAGACTCTGCCCGACTGCGATTTAGTCAACCCATTCTGCAGGAACAGTCTTCCCAAGAATATACCAAAACTAACTGTAAATATTGTGTACCTTTCCCTTGTTTCAATACATTTTGTTTACGTACATTTTGTGTTGTATTATTATTATTATTCCATGCTTATCCAAGTTTCAACACTTTAGTATACATTTCTTTCTTTTGAACGATGTTTTTCTTTCTTACAACTTTTTGGAAGACATCGGTTGCTATTGCAATTCAGGTTCGAATTTCGGTGTTATACTTTTCATTCTCTGCCAAAAAAAAAATACTTCCCAGGTATTTCACCTCCTCTCGTTGCTTGATTTTGAAATTTCCAATTCGTATTTCAGATTAAGGGCTTTTTTTTAGGATGAAAACCACCTATTCTCTCTTCTTGATGCTTAGTTCTTTGATCTTGCTTTCCTTTAGTAACTTTTCTTTGAGTGTCGATCATATGACAACATTGTCTATACTGATAAATGTTTTGCTTACCGTCAAATCAGGTTCCCGTACGATCACCGAAGTTAAGCTATGTTGGTCATGGTCAATACCTAGATGAGCAATAACTTGGAAATATCATCTGCTGTAAGCTTGGAAGTTCGGGCAATGTAATGGATAATGGCTCGGAAATGATAATCGGGAAGCGAGTTCCAGTTACCGTTGCGTTCATTATATTCACGAAATATCATTGGCAAAAAAATATGAATCCAGCACTTCTAACCCCAGCTATGTGTTAATTAGTAAGTCTTGCATCACTAATACATTATTAACTCGAAAAAAAACCTTACAATATAAAAATATTTTCTGGGTTTACATTAGGTGCAGAGAGTTGATTAGGCGCAGAAAATCAATGTATAAAAGTTATATTTTTAGCAAAAGCATAGAGGCGGTTTTCTGGCAAAATAGCGGTAGGCATGAATTGTTATTATGAGTGATTCAATGAATCCATTCCCGCTGAGATGAAAAACATAGCCCACTTATATGTATCGACGTTTACTAAAGATATACAAAAAGGATAGAAGCATGTTGCGTGAGGCGGTGAAAAAATGAATTTCAGCTGCTGTGCCAACAAGCATTGCCTTTTTACAAGCGTTGCATGCAGACATTTGTTCAATGCTAGCGAATGGGCGCAACTAAGTTGGAAAATTGTGTTTTTTTAGCTGAAAACGTACGCTGTGTAACGGTGTAAATGTGATCTCTGTTGGTATTTTTATAGAATAATGCGGCATCGCTAACAACAATAATTCCTACCATATGACACAGCGCCATAACTGCTTTCCAGGCTCGTATTCATTGCTGTAAAGAAAAGGAGAAATCATAGAACATTTCCAGACATTCTTTCTTAGTTTAAGATTTCGATCTTAGATCGTTCTGTTTTTTTTTTTTGTTTTTTTTTGTTTTTTTGTTTTTTTTAACATTAACAAAATGTTCCTTTCCTATGTTTGGTAAAAGTTGCGTTTATTTTACTTGCATTGGTTTTTGGGATATATCTATCTATCTATCTATCTATCTAAAACTGTAATTGTAGAAAATTAGTACCTGCCCACTAAATTCTAAAAGCGTGAATATAGGCGTTATTTACAAAACAAGCATTAAGCATAATCGTCAGATTAAGTTTCATTTTGTTTCCACTACTAACAACTGGAAACATTGGGATTAACATCATAAAATAATACTTACCAATAATCAATACTCAAGTACCAAGCCACTTGCCAAATGTTTCTGAGAAATTAAGACACATAACTACACACCTGTAGTAAATTAGTATCTCTTCGCTATGATCTAACCTTTTAACCTCAACAAGAAAAAATATTCTGCGCCTATTAGAAAAACGAACTATTCTCAAATACATCAATAATCATAATCTGATTAACAAGTGTAATGAACTTATGATAACATGCTGTTACAGAAGCAACTCTTCTTAAATATTCTGTTTCTGACTAGAGCAATTAACCTAACATCTTCTATAACACCCTCACTAACCTGTCTCTAATATCTACTTTATTTATAGTATTTAATTTTTTCATATCCAGTTAACTCCCTTGAACCGTTCTAGCGTTTAACGGTTTTTATAACCTTGCGTTCTTTTTTATTTCTTAATTTTTTTTATTATTATATCATTGTTTATATTTTTTTTTACTTATCTTTACACTATATTCTTTTTTGTCTACCCACGCTTTTTATTTGTTATTTTTTTACAATAATCATATCCGTTGATTCAATACACATTAACGGATCAATATACCTATGAAAATTACTAGTAATAAGTATATTTTTAGATATCTACCTACCAACGCTCTAAATTTTGAATTTATACACCAATGCTATATTATATTTATAATAATCTTGAACTTTGAAGCCATATAAAATGTAGCGTTGCTACCATGAGACCCAGGAATTAAAAAAAAACAACAATCGTATTGAACAGTTTGTAATTTTGTGTACCTGATGATTGGCAAAGCCATGAACCTCTGAGTCGTTCTGCAAACGTAGGTATATGTGTAATTATTAATATATACTTTACTGCACTGTCTAACTACATTGTTCGCTGTTTAGTCTACATCATTGATTAAATAAATAGTTATTTGCTTACCTGTAAACGCTCACATATATGGTTCATATTACCTCTTCATTTAGATGATTTCTACATGTATATCTGTACATAGCTCGTTTATGGTGTGCGCTATCTGAGGTGTGTACTTATTACACACTGTACCACATACGTCATTGGAAATATGGAAGATTTTATTTTAGACACTTCACAAAAACATCACCATCCATGAAAAGAAACATTATGATTACAAGCTTTTACATAAAATAAAGACTGTCGTCAATAGAAAAAAAATTGAAAATGTTCTACGACAAAATGACTACCGAAATGCACATGAACTTTGGATTACTTTGGATTTAAGTCACAGAAAATCCCAGTAAGCGATGACCTACACTTTGGTTTCGAAAAAGACTTATTCCCTGTAGTAAATAGGATTAAATACACAACCAATTATTTTGAACTACAGAGGAGTAAGACAGATGAAATTATCAATATCGCAAAAATACAAAAAAATCATTATAAAATCTGATAAAACAGACAATCAATAATATTTTAACGTCAATTAATGCCACAAGGCTATCTGAAAAGAGGTCAATAAAGTAAAATAAAAAAGGGCCAGATGAAAGTAAAAATAATATTAATTACGGTATATTAGGCATATGTCCAATTATCGATATATATATATATATATATATATATATATATATATATATATATATATATCGATAATTATATACACACAAATATATACAGAGATAAAGAGAGAAAAGCGTGGGAGATATTAATACATATATATGCATATATATATATATATATATATATATATATATATATATATATATAAATATATATGTATAAACACATATGAATGTGTGTATATATATATATATATATATATATTTATATATATATAAATATATTTATAACGAATTAAAATCCATTTAATACATATCAATATATATATATATATATATATATATATATATATATATATATATAAGATAAACCTAAGGTGGCAGGCAAACCTACCTAGGTTTTTCCTAAATGGATCGTCAGGGTAAATATTGCCTGGCTCTTTACGTTTATCTTAGGTTTGCTCTACTTCGTGTATTGAAGATTTTACGTAGTTGTTTTTGCTCGATTTGGAGGTTTTTTTCTTTGGACTTTGAGCTTGATTTCTGGACGATTGTTTTCGCCTTATTTTCCCCTGTTTTCGCAATTAAACAATAATAAATAATGAGTTAAAATAAATAATGATTACTTCTCCGGCCAGCATATATAAATAGTTGTGAAGATTGCGTGCACACATGAAACAGACTGTTGCTATTCGGTGTTGAAAAGCTATCCGGATATTAGGTACTTTCAACATGAAAATTTATCTTAACTTAAAACTTTATTGTTATATATCTATATCTTTTTTACAGTGATGTTCACCCTGTACAAGTCCTGGGACCCCCTCCCTATAGAGGCTTACAGAATTAGAGGCAGATATTATGCCGATATGTAGGAAAGATTTAGAAAGTGTAAGATTGTCGCGGTCTGGAGACATGATCGTGGAAGTTGGGTTTACAAAGTAGTGGTCTGTGAGAAGCAGCAGCTCGATGGAATTTACTTCTCATGAATGGATGACGAAGAAGATGAAGGTTGTTCTCTACAATGTACGTGGCCCGGTGTGTCTTAAACGCGAAGGTTATTACTAGTGGATCTAAGGAATGTAGTTTGCCTTAGCAGCTTCCATGAAAATTGCGATAGAGCAGTGAGAGCTTTGCGACGTTTCGCCTATGAGAAAGGAGTTGTATGATAATGATAATGTCTGAAAATAACAAATTTTCGACTCCATCGAGACTAGAAATTGAGGATTTGGCAGCTCCTGTCCAAATATGAGCGGGTTAATCTATTTTCAACCTGATCTAGTTCTTGTAAATGTAGAAGATAGCACGATGAGTCAGGTACTTACAGAAACGGTACAAGGTACCGACTATTTTTCTAGCATCTTTAACGATAGATCGTATGTATAACTTCCACTTGATGTCTGGGTTGAATTTAAAGCACAATCGTCGCTCAAGGCATTGGACATTCCGGAGGAAATATCCAGATATTATGATTAGTAATAATCCAGAGTCCATTAGGCGGTGATGTAATGTAACTAGTTTGGTTTTCTAGTCATTGAATGCGTAGAAGAAAAAGCGTGCTAAAATCGAAGGAAAAATAATCTTTAAACACAAATCTACAAATTTAAATAATTTTATTATTGAGTATAAAATTGATCTTTGTTTTCTTTCACGTTGAAAGAAACAAATTAAAAAAATCCACGCAGAGTTCTTGTTTTAATTACAACACAAAATAATTGAATTGCGTTATTACGAGTGAAAAGAGTATGTGACAACCTCATGCGATAATCACGTATTTACGTTGTTTTATGAATCCGTGTTAATGTTTGCCTGATTAGAGCAGCAGACATATCTATCAATTGACCTTATTTGTACTACTGCTCTGATTCCCTTTGTTTGTATACCTTTACTCGTATGTTTTTCGTGTTGCATAATTTGCTTTCAAATTTATAATTATTTGCAAGAAGAGACTTAGAACTCAAATAATTTAATTTGAGTTTGGGAAATATCAGTTTGTGTTTTTCACATTGTTTAAATACCCGATCGATTTTATATTGAAGACTGAAATGAATTCACATTACAATGTATATAAGAATAATCACAGGGCTGTAAAGTTTTGCTTTACTAAACTCAGAAGTTTATTGGTTAATAAATATATTTCTCAATTTTTTCTATATCTATATGTAGGATAGAACATATTGTTAATCATTTTCTGGAGCGATCTCTCAAATTCTTGTAGCAAACGAGAAGAAGGTCGTCTGCTGTTTGAAAGGATTGAAGGGCTTTTGAGATAAGGTCGCTGATTGGGTAGTAAATACTAATGTGGAGATTTGAATTTGGAGCTCGTGTGAG
The DNA here is from genome assembly GCA_903632075.3 of Acanthosepion pharaonis. NCBI lineage: Eukaryota > Metazoa > Mollusca > Cephalopoda > Sepiida > Sepiidae > Acanthosepion > Acanthosepion pharaonis. The sequence goes on from CAHIKZ030000391.1 coordinate 2,612,338, forward strand.
CTTATTCTTTTTGTACAAAAGAAGTCGATTTCTGTACAATCCGATCTTTACACAGTTGAACTTTAAGTGATATTACTTAAATCTATCGAATTCTTCTACAATGTTAATCAGCTAGCTTTTTGACACCAAGATATTTGAGCTAGATAAATGGAGAGAGCAGCTGCCATTCGCTGGTCATCTAGTGTTTCGCAGGTTCATCCATTTACCATTATATAATCGGCATAGATATTCACCAATGATCGGAAAATACACTTAGGCAGATCATTTACGTATAGTTAAAAGGTTTGGTCCGAGATGCAACCCTTAGAGGATACCTGCGTTGAGTGCTACATCTCGAAGGATTGGCCGTTAACGATTTCCTCAAGGGATCTATCCGTTAGGAAATATTTTATATATACATATCAGAGTGCTTATTCAAAAGTAATAGGTTTTATTTTATTGTGTTCTGCAATATCAGAGGCGGTCTCTGGAGAAATGCAGAAACTCTTTATTTTGCATATTTGAAATAGAAGTACGGTAAAATAGTGTCTGACATGAAAGACTGCTAGACAGAGTTACCTTGTTTGAGTTTTACATCTGGAGGAAAAAACTGTTATCATTTAGTCTTCGCCAATGCTTGCTGAACGTTTGTAACCCAATCAGTGAATGTGAGCATAGGTCGTGGATTGTCTAATGCGTCACAGTAGATCCAGTCATGTTATATGTGACAGGGAAAACACTGGGGGAACCTTTATAGATATCTACCCAATTAGAGTAGCATTTTGTATATCTAATTAAAAGAAAAGCAATACACTAAGACGAGAATGTTTCGATTTTTTTTCATGGCTAGATCATCCACAGTAAATTTGCTTCCAAATTCTTACAATGAAGTCACCATTCTTGGTAGATGTCATATTATAACTTTAATAGCAAAAGTAATGGAAACAAAAAGAATAAGAAAAATAATCTAAATGAAAATGAAATCGGCTACATTTATATAAAAAGAATTCATCTTTGAATTAAAATTCCTAGCGTTTTTTATTCGTGTAGTCGCATGAACATAAACACTGTGTTCTGAAGTCCTAAATGATTATCTATCTATCTATAATCGGAATTAAGACACCATTATTCAAATGATCGTTTTCATCTTGTAAAATTAACTTTACAGGATTTTTCGAACAGTGAATCGATGATAAATCATTGAAAAAATAATGTAACAGCCATTGCCTGTTTGAAAAACCCTGTAAATTTAATTTTATAAGGTGAAAATTATCATTGACATAATGGTATCTTAATTCCGAATCTATGAAATATTTTTCTCTGTTTATTAAAAGAAACATTGAGCTCTATGTGTGAATCAGTTTTAATATTTAATATTTTATATTGTGTTAATAGGATTCACTTGGATTATATATCAGCTGATTGCTACCTATATATATATATATACATATATATATATATATATTATATATATATATATATATATATATATATATATATATATAGAGAGAGAGAGAGAGAGAGAGAGAGAGAGTTAGAACAAGTTTTAAACAAAGAAAACCGAATATTTTTCTCTTACAAGGTAATAATTCAGCCAAAACTTCACCAGAAGAATCGTTGACGACTTGTATTCCGATATGTATTTTTCTGTTTCTGTTCCAGATTTTTTCCGGTTCCCCAATTTAATTAGGGACCCTGAATTATGTTCCATTAACAAAGTTATGGTGTCCTTTGACATAGTTTGTTTAAAAGTGTATCTCGTCAGGATACTTTGCAGATGCCCTTTCTAAGGTTCCTTCCAGTATTCCTGAGGGATTATACTTGGAATTCATGTATTTAGATACTGATGGTGTGGTATTAAGTTTTAATGACATTATATATTCCCAGCTTGGCGGGGTTTTGATGGGCAGTCCCTTAGGTCCCATTTTAGCTTATATTTTTTTGTCGATTTTCATGAAAACATTCTTTTTGAAAAATGCAACAATCTCTACATTTATTATCGCAATGAAAATGATGATACTTTTTGAGTTATCAGTTCCATTGGAAGGCTTTGTACCTTCAACTTAAGGCTTTGTACCTTCAACTTAATTTCCTCCACCGACATCTTTGGTTTACTGTGAACAAGGAATGGGATTAGAATTTGATCTTCTTCGATGTGCTTCTTGAGTGGAATGATGGTTCTTTCATCGCTTGTGTTTACTGTAAAACTTTATGGACGATACACCAAATGTAATTCTGTTGTGACCAAATCCAGGAAGTTAAATTAATTCCTACTTTGGCCTATGCTGTATTGATGATATGTTCGACTTCCATTCTTGATTAGGAAAAAGAAAACACATATAGTATTTTCCGGTGTAATGATTACTCGGAGAATGTTATCAAACGTAAAATTGAGCGAAGGGTTAAAGGTTTATGTCCCCTGTCTATGTTTCTGTCCGGTGTATCTGAAATTGGCGTGGTTGAGAAGTGACAGCCAAATTATAGCAAAAAGTGGGTCACCCTGTGTAAAGTCGTGTGTTCCTGCCGTCAAGACACGTCATGTTTTTAGCACTGTCCCACGTTTTATTCGTTTGTTAAAAATGTTTCTCCCTATCTTCAAAATAGTTTGGTCGTTTATAAATTTACGCCAGTGTGACGCTGACTATATGGAACTGACCAATCAGCGCCTTGAAACGCGTTTTGCCCAACATCTGCCTGGCAATATCAAAACAGTTTATTAATACCCGTAATACGCGTCTGACGCAAAAGGCACGGGCTTCCACGATAAGTAAACATTTAGATAACCCAGATTGTGCCTATAATTACACGGTTTCGTGTTTTTCCATTTTAGACAAAGCAAGGTCGTCAAAGTATCTGCGTACCTTAGAGGCAGTAAACATTAAATTGTACCGACCGTTTTTATGCCGACAGAAAGAGAAATTTATCTGTTCTTTTTACTGGGAGTTTTGATTTTCTTTTTGTAAACTCACTGGAACTGTTTATTCTGTTTTCTTCAATTTTTTCATTTGTTTACTCAACTGTTTTAATATTAAATTTTATATTAATCGTAATTACTCGCTTTCTCCAAGTTTTCTAATATCTTGCGATTCTTGCTAACATAGTAATATAATGATGGAGCCGAAAAGAGGTTACCTATATGGGTAAAATATGCGGTTTTGCATGTTTAAGCTGATCTATCTATCTATCTATCTATCTATCTATCTATCTCTCTCTCTATATATATATATATATATTGGCGTATTTCGTTAAGAAAAAAAATCCCTTTTCCTCGGCTCTGCGATAGTCTAGGTTTAGGATCTCTGAATGATGACAAATCGGCCGGGTTTCGATCCTGCCTTGAAATAATCGGACGTCTAGCCACACTGAAGGCTGTGATTGTGTAGCAATCCTTCTATTATACAGGTTTCCTTAAAGACAACTGACAAGGCAATGTGCGTACGCATTGTTATAATATCTTTCTTGCATTCGTAAAAGTGACATCTTTTCTGCAAGAACTGTCGAAATGATATGTGAATTTGGCTAATCTATGTAGATTTTTTATAGCAAGAGGAGGATTTTAATTTGCGAACACAGTAAGCAAATTGTGGCCGTGTTCATCATCGATATTATGAATACAGCTACAACTTGTCGACTGTTCGGAAAATAAAAAAAAAATATTACCATTACTATTTAAAAAGAAGGAATTGCATATTTAGATTAGCCGAATGCACTCGGATTCATAAATCATTTGTACTTTTATTACATCTTCTATGTCCCGAAACGAATCAGTTGTTTGCGTGTGTATGTGGAGAAAGTGAATGCGTACTTTGTAATTAACACTATATGCTGTTTTCAGTTTAACGCTTCATTACTAGCTTCAGACAAAAGTGTTGAATTATTTCGACTAGCAGTTTTTAGACACACATACATACATGCATACATATATATATATATATATATATATATATATATATATATATATATATATATATATATATATATATAAAAAAAAGCAGTAAGATATATAATCCGGTGTTCTTATAGATATTTTATTTTTACAAAATAGCGATCGATGTAAATTTACAGAGCATTAATATTATAAATTAATTAATTTAAAATATGTTTTTTCCGCTACAGAGTTCTAACCATGTTTCAAAAATGGAAGCTAGAAGCTAATTTTGTAATTAAATTAAAGACATTAGTTCCATTTCATTTTTTTTTAATTTTTGTAGTGGGATTAGCCTCAAAATCCGGTTTATGGTCCTTTAAAGTCATATAGCATTCTTTTTGATATAGTTGACCTACCCTATCACTGATCATTAGTTTATCAGTGATTTCCTTCCTGCTAGTATTGATATCCTGAACTATGTTGGTGTCATTTTTATTCGCTTTTTTAATGTCTTTAATTTAATTACAAAATTAAATTCGGGGCTTTTAGCTTCCATTTTTGAAACATGGTTAGAACTGCGGTAAAAACCATATTTTCAAAATCAATTAATTTATAATATATATATATATATATATATATATATATATATATATATATATATATACAGATATACAGACACATATATATGTGTGTCTGTGTGTGTGTTTGTGCGTGTGTGTATGTGTGTTATTTTTTTCATTATATGAAAAGTTTTGAAATCACGATTTCCTGTATAATTTAAATGCAACGCGAAACCCTAACAGACAAAATTTGAACTGTGATAAATAAAATAAAAGCTAAACTAAGCTAAAAATAATGAAATAATTTCTGGCTTCTGGCAAAGTCGAATCACCGTGAAGTCACTATTCGACGTTTTCAATAAAAGACGCTTTGAGAGTGTTGCTTCTGTTTCCACTACACCCAACCCAGTGGAACGACACACCAACCTCCACTTGTCAGCGCAAGACTCGCTGCTTCGTACGACATTTGCCATGAAGCAAATCGCACCTGACTCTGTAGTCGATTTGCCGACTGCTGTTTCACTTGTTTCCCTTGCAATCTCCACCCGCTCCTTCTGTAGAATCTGTTGCTGCTGACGGAGCATCGTTTTCGTTTTCTTTATTTTTCACTTGAAAGGAAGTAAGATGAAGGAAATAATGGAATGAAAGAAAGTAGAAAAGAAGAAGAGATGATTAAACAGTACAGAAATAGGAATTATGTTTGAGATATATATATTTCCAAACTATGTCAGAGTTAGGGGTCTGAGACTACTTAGAAAGAATGAAATTTACAAATAAAGCCGTTTTTTTTTCAAAACAGGCATCTAGTCCACAGATTTTGTGCAAATGAACTCTTATGACGCTGTTGTGTCAAACTATGTTAAACTGATATCACGAGGATAGAGGAAAAGTGTTAATGTTAATGAAAAAAATCTATCAAGGAAAAGAATGTAAAAAACGAAAAGGGAGATAAAAAATTAAGTAATAAAGGAAGTAAAAAGTGAAGCATGCTGGAAGGATGGTGAGTGAAAAAAAAATTAGAATATAAAGAAAAATAAATTTAAACATAAAGACTTTTGCCAAGAGAGAATATTTTAAATGGAAGATAGTGTGAAGAGGAAGAAAAGATGAAAGAAATGGAAAGAAGAAAATAACTAAGACATTGAAAGACGAAGAGACATTGAAAAAGAATAAAGTTTAATGAATTCAAATTAATGAAATGCTGAAGAGAAGAAAATGTCGGAGAGAAATTTTCGATTGACGAATATTTAAAATAAATCCATTACACGACAATACTTTGATTTCGAAGATAGCTTCTTTTTTTTCTGCTTTGAAGTAATTTTTTACGATCTTTTTCTCTAATTTTTTTTTATCAATTAGTAGTTCGCAACATTTTTATCTTTTTCGCTTCTTCAATTATTTTTATTTTTCTCCTTTCCATCGAAAACATTTTTTTCATTATCGTTCTTTCATTATCTTAGCCTCATTCTTTCTTTGTTTCTTATTGCAGCATTCATTGAAACAACCATCTTTACTGTCTCTCTCGTAGTACCAATTCTTTCCTTTTATATTTCTTTCTTTTTAATCGTTTTTCCTTTTACTATTCTTAATCATTATTTTTCTTCATTTCATTTTTTCTCATCTCCTACTTATTTTCTTATATTGTCCTTTTCTTTTATTTTCACATCATTCATTTCTCCCCCTCCTTTGTTTTCATTTCCTCTTCCTACACTATTTTTTATGTCTCGCTTTCGACGTAAAAAAAATCTCTGTTATATCTCTCTCTTTATAAATATCGTTTTCTCCATCTCTTTTACCTTTTCATTTCGTTATTTTATTTTCACCCTCTTTTTCAGTTAATATTCAGTTCCGATCAGCTTTCTATTTTTCCTTTCAACCTCTCTCACTCAATCTCTTTCTTTTATTTGTCGTCTTCTTTATCGACACCGTTCTCTTCGTTTTTATTATAACCCTCCTACTACCACCTTTATTTTCCTTAGTCTTTCTCTTTCCCTCAGCTGTTTTCGCTCTTCTCCCAACTATCTTCTTGACCGACTTCATTCCAAGCTTCTTTCATTCCTCGACGTCATATCGAACGTTAGTCACGCCGAGAAACGTTACAACACGTTACACTCCGACAGTAGCGACGCAGCATGACAGCGGCACTCGCATTCCTAAATAAGGCAAATGCATTGTGCATGCGCACACTCTCAAAATCGTTTGCCTGCGCAAATACAGTAATGTAGAACGGGGAAAAAAATGAGTGTCTCTACCTCGTTTTAAATTTATCTCTTGAAAAAAAAAATCAAATTCTCTCTTTTCTTTTGTCCCCATATAAAGATTTTGTATTTAAGCAGAATCTATAAAAATGAAGTCATTCTCTTCCTGAATATTTAGCTGTAGTTTCATTTGTAATATTTTTGTTTTTCTAGATATGATTATTATTTTACTGCACTCATATTTCTTGCTTTGGTTTGAGCTTTTTCACCTGTCATTGTTTTGTTTCGTTTTTATCTTTACATTATATTTTCTTTACTTTGCCGGCATATCTTTATTTTTTCACGTTATTTTTTTTTAATTTCTTTCCCGCCATATGTTTTCTTTTCATAGTTAATATTTTTTTATTATCTTCTATGAAATTTATCGTTATTCATAGACGCCTGTGTAGAATATATAAATGTGACGTGGGAAGCGAGAAAAACACACACACACACACACACACACACATCTACACACATCTACACACACACATATATACACAAGCACAAACACACACATACATACATACATATATATATATATATATATATATATATATATATATATATATATATATATATATATATATATATGGGCATATTATAAATTTTACAAACAGAAGAGTAGCGGGTTTATTCAGGACAACAATGAAAACTCCCACATATGTATGATTCATCCCTTGCCAAATGTTTAGGCTGAAGAAGTACTTTTTCAAGGACGAAACGCGTTCATAGGATATTTTCCACACGCTCACATGCAGATGCACGAGCGTGCATACACACACATACACTCACGCACATACACAAATATATACACACACACACACACACACACACACACACATATATATATATATATATATATATATGTGTGTGTGTGTGTGTGTGTGTGTGTAATAATGTGGCCGGTGATCATGTTTCATCACGAGTAATTTAATCTTGTATAAATTATACATATTTATATATAGGTTTGTTCACTTTTAAATTTATATCTCCCCTAACTGCCAGGAGTTGATTTGCGAATTTGCTGACATTGAGGTTTGGAGTTCAAACCCTTGTACTTGGACTTAAACGGGTGTGCCATAACTGAGAAGTACTATAAATAAGAACTAGACGAGATTTCCCGAGACATGGGTAATTGAATCAGAACAGGCTGCGCACATAGATTAATTAGTGGGTTCAGTTCAGAGTACCCTGTAAGTTAATCAGATCAATATACAACTGAGAACGGCCGGAGTGCACAACAGTCAAAACATTGTGATAGCAACAACAAAGATGAGGACAATAGCCCGAATATAAATAGTGATAATATCGCATCCGAGAAATTCGGGCAGAAAAAAATGTAGTCATAAATTTATGAATACAGATAACTTATTGTCGTGTAACAATTAGCTCGCATAAACCAATATATATATATACATATATACATATATATATATATATATATATATATATATATATATATATATATATATAGGTGTGTGTGTTAAAGAACAAATAAGAAGGAAATATTTATCAGCCTCAAACCTTTACCTTTTATTAAAGCTTCACCAGAGAGTGATATATGGAGAAAAAGAAGAAATTAAATCTGATATTCTTATTTTTGTGTTGTTTGATTCTCATTGGTTAATCAGGCTTCATTTGCATTTGACTTGTTTAAGAAACGTTAGTATGATCTATGGTATTACGAGTTCAAGAAGAGACGATCCATCCCTTTGAAGTTGCTTTTTTTGGGTGGGGTTGTATATGTAAGCAAAAGCCTCAAATGATATGACAGCACTTCTAACACCAACATATAATTCACAACACACTTTCTACAGAACTTATAAATTATATAGTTATCCCTAATGCTACAGTCTTTACCACTATAAGCAAAACAATTGGAGGTATAATTTTGAAAAAAAATACTTTAAAAATAAACTTTTTTACAATATAAAAGGAATTATATCGGCGAGACATCTCGTAATCTAAAAGCTCGTATTTACGAACATAAAAGAGATAAAATCATTTAAACTATCTTCTAATACACAAGAAGAAAACTGGCTATACATTTATTTTTACAAATGCCACACTAATTTAAAAGGAACATAATTATTTATATCGAATGTACTTCGAGGGATAACTAATAACAATATTACCAACTATAAACAAGCCTAAAAAAACATTGTATTGCATCACGATAATCTACTGGGCATTCAGACAAAAGGCATGTTCGCAAATCAACATACGAAGAGCCAGCAAACATAACATCTAAAAGACATACACACTTACGAATATACCCGTCCTGGGTATGACGATAAACAACATCCGCGTCCTGGGTAAGATGGTTAAATAGGTCCAACAGCAAGGCCTCTGATTAGGAGGTTTTGAGGAGCGTGGAATCACCTCTTAATTGCTGGTGTTACCAGGTCCACCCTGACCCAGGGTGGTAGCCCCTGTTAGGTTCCCAACTATGGGTACATAGATATCCCCCAGACTATGGTCAAAACACTACGTAAGTGTAAAAATAGGTTTTAATACCAGAAATATTTTGTAAAAATGATACTACCAGATATACATACTTGAAGAAAAAATATTGCCAGAAGTAAAAATTTTGTCGGCATTAATTAACCCTCTGAGTTTGATATGCCGTAAAACAAAGCAAACCACACGGACTTACGAGTATACATTATTCTCTGAATCCCTCATAGACCAACTAGAATTATTATCCACTTGCATACGTAGCAATATAGACGTTTTTTTTTCTGTTCAGCTTGTCATCTGTTGAGTTCTTGCAACTTCAGAGGACGAGCCGTCACTCTTTGAATTCGAAACGCAATAAATTATACTAAGTCTTGTCTAACAAGTCAAATGCACGTGAAAACTGGTTACCAAAAAGAAAATCAAACATCACAATAGTAAAAATATCAGAATTTCTTTATTCCTTTTCTAGATGAATCATTCTCTGATGAATCTTTAATAAAAGAGAAACATGATAGATTGATAAACGTTTCCTCTTTCTTCCTTAATTAATCCTTCCGTCTAATAAAAAGACACAAGATGAAAAAAAATATTCCTATTCGACGCGTTTTGTCCTCTGAGGGACTTTATCAAGGCGATGTAGGATTTATTTATTTAATTTTTTTTGCACGTGTTTATATACAAAAGTGAGAGTATCATTGGTTTATCAAGGCTTTTTCAGAATTCATCAGATGTTTGAAAGGATATAACATTCATGAATGTTCTCAAATTTAAAAACCTTGATAAACTAATGACATTCTCGTTTTATTAGCTTGATGCAAAAATAATGACGTAATAATGCCGTTTTTTCGACTTTAAAAAATACGTCAAAAAACGACATTATTACGTCATTATTTTTGCACCAACCTAATACTATATAAACAGGTGCAAGAAAATAAATCCTACATTGCCTTGATACAGTCCCTCAGAGGACGAAACGCATCGGCTAAGAATGGTTCTTTTTTCTTGTGTCTTTTTTTCATTTTGTCCCTCTAAAGTTATACTTTATCTGAAAATAATTTATACACACACACACACACACACACACACACACACACACACACACACACACACACACACACACACACACATATATATATATATATATATATATATATATATATATAATCAACTATGGAATCTCTACAAATATACTTAAATGTCTATAATTGGTAACAGAAGCCATTGTTTTATACCAACGGCTTCCCATACTTAATACTTCTCGAATTCACTCTCGCGTGGTCATGTGTGACGTCATGAGCTGCGTTGCAATTTTCGCTTCTAGCGTCTTATATGCACGTGTTTATCGTTGCTAGGAAATCATCCATGTCAACAATCACAGACTATCATCACTGTCTTGTCCGTATATTGCTTAATATGTCGTACAGTAATTGACATCTTTGATAATAGCTTATGTAAGCCGAAAGTTTATATTGGATTAAAAAATATGGATCAATATTGTGATTTTCTTCCTTCGTTTAATGATAATGTTATTAAGCTTATCAGACGTTATGAAAAGAATTTGCATAAAATAAATAGACAGCACTTGTCTATATTATTTAATGAAACATGTATGAATGAAAAAATGCTGCCTAATTACATACAATATATATATATATATATGAAGAAAATATACGGAAAAAACAAACAAAAATACTTATATACAATTATGCTGTTTTAATGTTAATATGTCAACGTCGGACGTTTCGGTCTAATAAACCATCTTCGGGACATATTCATAAAATATAATTAACATTATCAATTTGACAAAAGACGATGTTGTTAAGAACAAGACTTATCATGTTGATATTGATAACGATAACGGGCGCTGATTTTATAAAATTTGTTATCTGAAGATGGTTTTTAGACCGATACGTCCGACGTTGACATATTAACATTAAAACAGCATAATTGTATATAAGTATATTTGTTTGTTTTTCCTTATATTTTCTTCATACTGTCGGATCTATATCCATATATTTGCTTGCATATATATATATATATATATATATATATATATATATATATATATATATATATATATATATATATATATATATTGAACATGCCTTTACTTTTAAATTTGTATCTTTCATTAACAAGACTTAAGTAATAAGTTGCTTAATAAAAAATTATAGTCCTATAACAACTAGTTAGTAGGAAGTGATAGCTTGTCCCCACATTTAGTTCGGTTAAAAATTATGGAATCTGTAAAGGGTTTGCTGAGTCTTTCTTAGCTTATAGCGTTTTTCGTGTTCTCTACCATTTTCAAATCTTATGATGATCCCTCAGCTTATGGCTGCCTCTAGGCCACAACCAGCGGGTATAGAATTCCCTTCTATAATTATATTATTTTTAGGATTTATTAGATAAAGTATTGAAACTTTTTATCAATTTTCTCTCAAGTATATCTTTTGTTTCGATTCCACTTACTTCTTTATCAAAGCTCGTCTCAGACAAATCAAGCATTGCGCTTAAATTAATTTTCATTCGACTTTACGAAATTACGCGCTGTTTGGCAACTAGATCTTATTATTTTACAGTTGAAACTGCCAGATATAACCGGAGGTTCTATGCAAAGTGTTTCTTCTCTCTTACTTCCCGATTGGGGAACTCTCTTTCGGTTTCTTGCTTCCCAGTCAAATTTGATTTTCATAAATGTAAATGCAATGTCAATCCTTGTCTTTCTTCTTAACTCCTGTTTTTTATTGCTCTTCCTCCGTGATAATGTTTTCTTATTTTCGTATTCTCCCACGCTCTGTAATCGCTTGCGTCTTTGTGGCTTTATTGCCTTGCTTGTCGTGAAATGATTAAACAATCATTCTGGTCGGTGAGGTTAATTAACTGCATCTCAATGAGAGCCTGAGATTTGCGATCAAAAACAGTGGAAAATAAACTAAGAAAAAAACAGGCCACCCGATAAAATGAATATTAATTCCCTTCACTATAATCGCGTGGGGTTTGTTCCTGCACCTAATCGAATGAAACATAGCCTGAGGTAGACTTCAAAATAGGATACAATAATAACAGCATATAATACAAACATATTGTCCATTATTCTATAGAAACAAATTAAGTCATGATACAATTAATCACTAATTTCGGGAGGGAGATTAGTTTCAATATACCCTATAAAACGCTATATACCCTATAAAAGGCTATATGCCCAATAAGACGACATAAAATGATACATTATAACTAGTCAGCGTCTTATGGATGAAATTTATGACTCTCATAGATTAATTTTATCCCGGACACACTTTTCTTTCTTCTTTCTATGTCTCATGTCCTTTCAAGACGTAGGCGATCGTGGTTCTCTGCTTCCATCTATCCCTTGCAGCTCTCAACAAATTCCTTACTTCTGCTTCCTCCCCCGGACCATTTTCTGTCATCTACATGCTTAAGTCCGCCAGGCATATCACGCGTTGTTTTCATTTGTCTATCTTTCCCTCTATTCGACCCGTGAGTATCAGATTCTCCAGGCCCCACTTCTTTATTATGTATCCCAGAAACTTCAGCTGCCTCCTCCTGATATTAAGTATAAGGCTCCTCCTTGTTTGAAACCTCTCTAAGATCTCATAGTTGCTCACTTGTTCGGTTTATGATATCCTTGGCATCCTTCTGTAGAACCACATCTGTGTCACCTCAAGTTTCTTCTTCATCTTTGAGGAAATCGTCCAATATTCGCTGCCCTAAAGAAGGACAGATGTCACGTAACATTTAAGTATTCTTCACTTTGCCTAAAATGTAATTTCTATCTAGCTTAAAACCATAATAATATTTACTTAAACACATTATTCATACTAACATTCAAGGCATTATCGTAACAATATCCCGGTGACGTTCGTCGGGATCAGCAGATCAGCGTTACCTAAATACGTCTCAACACTCTCCTATCTGTAATCATGTAGAAATTGTTAAAGAAAGAAGCGTAAAGAAAGGAAAGAGGGTTAATGATGAAAGTGATTTGCTTTCTCTTCAAATCTATTTTTACATTGCTTTATTTATCATATTTTAATGACTTAATTTTCGGGACTAATGATAAACCCGAGGTGCCATTTCTCATATTTGATATTACATTGTATTCAGCTGCTGCCTTCATCAATAATCTATGGGATAATGTGATCGTATGTCTGCAGGTTCCCCATCTGAAATCTTACATTCATGTGTGCGATATCTAAGAAAGACTGTCTCCTAACATCTGGGTTAGGTGTTTTTATTTCTATATCTTTCCTGTGGCTCTTTCTCATGCGTGGGTCCTAGGTGTATTTGAGTCAATCCCGTGGGTCTCCACTCGGCGGGTAGGAAGTAATTTCAGGTCAACATTCTATATAGAGTCCTTTAAGGAGTCCGAGTCTATAAGAAACACATTGTGATTGACATATAGGCGATTGGTTAGAACAGTTCGCCTTCTAACTGTGAGATCTGGGATTGAATTTTACGATTTGTTAGTTTATTAATTTATTTTTTCGAGGAAGGCGCTTCCAGTGTGTAGTACGTTTGGAAAGTGCCTGAAAACCCTACCATAGATGAAAAATATAAAACTATATTACGAAGAGAGATTAATGAAAGAACGGAATTTAAGAAGACAGAAGATAAGGACTGACATTGCATTTAGAATGTTGAAGTTCAAAGTTGACTGAAAGCAAGAAGCTGGAAAGGAGTTCCACAGGCGGGAAGTGAGAGAAGAAAATAATACCCTAGAAGTAACGATTGCATCTAGCCATTTCAACTGTAAAATGATCAGGTTTGCTGCCAATGTAGAAGTACGCTTAAATTTATAAAGTCTAGGTATCAATAAGTTATGTCCCTGATATTGAACAATTTAACTCATGAATATAGCATGCCTATAACTATATCTTATCATATATACCGGCTGTGATTGATGAATTGTCGTCCAACTTAAGCAGTAATGAAAATAACACTGACATCTCATTTTAACGTTTATATTTACGAAAATATCTCGGAATAGTACAGAGTGAATTTATTTAATAAATTCACCATTGACTCCAACCACGACTTCAAGATGACTTCGCTCAGATAGGAACACACGAACATGTACCGACGAACAAAAAACGCAAGATTAACTTTTTGAAATAAATTTTATATAAGAAAATACAAAATATGGGAAAAGTATGGCGTGATAGATGGACAATTAATAAAATAACACTTAAATGATATTGGATGTCAGCACAAACGTTTGTGTTTCAGGAAGTTGGAGTTCGAATATTCGTAATGACAATGTTCTAGTGCAAGGATGGACAACCTGTGGCGCATGCTCCATTTATGGAGCATACGCCATAAGTGGCGCATTGGATGCTTACAAGTGGTGCATTGCATCCTTTTGATGACAAGAAACTAAGCCACTTCTACTCATTCATTTCAGTGATCTTATATTTATTGCACATTCAAAATTCCTGGATACGCCACTGGTCATAAGCATATATTTTTCAAATAAATAGATTTTATTATGACTTTAAAATATGTCCATATTACTGAAAGGAAGTGAATATATGTGTGGTGCATTTAAATTAATCGTACAAAATATTGGCGCAATCAAAAGGTACTACTAGAGTGTTCACAAAAGTCGGTTTTTGTTTTTTTTCTTCCGCAATGTAAAATATAGAATAAAGTAATAATATTTGTTTGGTTAATTTGGGCGACAATTTATCCATCGCAGCAAGTATATATGATAAGCTATAGTTATAGGTGATGAAGGTACAACGATTTCTTTGGATCATTTAGGTACAATATTCTTTTATTTTAACTATAAGATGTCCAGGACGAAATTTTCTTATTCCCTATAGGCTTATTCCTTTCTTATTCCCTAATTGCACGCTGAGACATTATTTAGATTATTCGGACTCATCTTTGACGCCATATTTATCACGACGTTTCGGCCGGAATGGTTGGAATGTCGAACTGAACTGAACCCTTTATTTCGGCACTGGGGTAGACAGTTCTAGTTCCACGTGCCATGTTTGATAGATATCAGTTATATAATTTCCCTCTGAAAGTTCTCCACTGCCTTAACCGGGTATTGAACTTACACTCTTTGGGTCCTGTCAGTGGATCTAACCAACGCCTTTATCCACTGTGGCATGTGTCCTTGAGGACATCTGGGTATGAATTTCTGGGTATTATAAACCTAATTTTTTCAGAAACCATTTTTACCAGTGCTTTCGTCCGAAACGTTGTAATAAATATGGCGGCAAAGATGAGGACAATAGTCCGAATAATATTAATAATGTACATAATAACTCATCTCAGAAATATAGACAAAGAGCGTGTTATCTAGCGTGATCAACAGTTAGACTAAGCCCTCGGTCACGATGACTTTTGACTCCGCATGATGAGATTCTATTTTCCTCAAGAACTGTTGTCGTCGGAGGTAAATATTGCAATGCCAAAATGCCACTTGTATGTCACGTGGGACGTCATTCTGTTTTCTTTTATCAAGTGATACCAAATTTCCTTTCTACTATTTCTTACGAGGATATTCAAGTTTGTTATCAAGTGACCTCAAATTTCTTTCTTGACCTTTCTTCGCGGAAAAAAGACTCAGTCAAGAAGGGAGAAAAACAAAAAAAAGAGAAGTAAGAGAAAGAGAAACACAAACACAGTGCGTCCTTTATTAAATTGATTATCCATCCGATTCAACAGTTAAAAAGGCGTGCCAGGTTACGCACGCTTAACACTATATACATCATCGTCCTTGATTTCACTCCGGGTGGTGGGAACTCTTCATTAACAATCGCTTACCACATTGCCCGTTTCTGCATTGCCAACCAAGATCCCCAAAGTCCAACCCTTAATCCAGAGACATGGTGTCTGAGGAAGTCAACTTTCGCGAGAAGACACGTCCAGAATGTAAAAGTAAAGATAAGACGACCTCGGCGTCCGTTCGGTATCACTGGCCGGCAAACTGCTATCCCGTTTATTTGAGCTTAAGAGATATTGGTCACATCTCTGTGTAAATTGTGTTATATATAGAATTGTAAAATAATTATATGGCATTTATCAATACCATTGCTTGTCAATATAAGCAATTATATGGTATAATTATATATATATATATATATATATATATATATATATATATATATATATAAATTAGGAATTAATTGATTTAAAATATGTTTTTTTTGCTACACAGTTCTAACCATGTTTCAAAAATGGAAACTAAAAGCTCCGAATTTAATTTTGTAATTAAATTAAAGACATTAGTTCCATTTAATCCTCAAACGAATTTTGGAGTGACTTTTAAAATTACTGTTTTAAAGACACAGCAAATATCATAATTCCCGTTTCAAGGATACAGAGAAATCCAATTCAACCAGACAAGAGGTGTTATCGTGTTCATTATCGTTGTATTTTAGATGTTATATATATATATATATATATCATATATATATATATATATATATATATATATATATATATATATATATATAAATATATGCTCCCGGGAAATCCGGTGGAGCTCTCTTGAGAGAAGCTTAATTTTGAAAACTTTGGCTCGTACTGCTGTTAACCCATTGAGCTTCAACTGATTTCATATCTCCTGCCACTGGCGCATTTCGTAAAAAAAGTTAAATTTTTCTTTTTACTCTGCCAACCGTAGCCTAGGGTAGGATCTCTGAGTGATGCCAGATAGGTCAGGTTTCGATACCGGCTAGCCAAACTGAAGAGATATGGCACAACGGTGGATAATAACATAATTATATATATATTACTATATACGTGGATGACAATATAATTATTTATATATGTGTATGTGTTATATATATATATATATATATATATATATATATATATATATATATATATATATATATATATATATATATTTTATATAAAAAAATATATAACATAAGTATTTTTTATAAAAAAATCACTACAAAATAGCCATTTTGTTTCAACACACTCTGTGTCTTATCAAGTGATGATGTTGAAAATAAAATAAATGGTTTTAAAAGTTTCAGATTAATTAACGATCCTACACTAGGGGGAAACATTGTTACAAAAGCTAGAATAACCAATCAAAAACCAAGTATAGAAAGATTCAAAAGCTTGAAAACAAAATCATGTTATAATAGCTATTCAGATCTTTAAAATACGTGTAATATTAAAAATAATTTATACTAACCAATAATTATAAAATTATATGAAAAATTTAATATTAAAATTAAAAAATGTCAATTTTAAAATCCAAATTTAATCACTATTAAGTTTAAGAACTACAAAAATATTGAGAAAAGAAAATTCCGTATATACCAATTATATACTTGTATATATATATATATATATATATATATATATATATATATATATATGTATGTATGTATGTATGTATGTATTGATGTAATGGAATATCTTACTCTCTGCCTCCTAGTAGAGTGGATCCTTCGACGAGGCTATGGCGAAGGGCAAAGGCTCGTCTTGGGAAACAGCTACCTGACCCAGTTTTACACGTGTTCTACGGGAACTTTTGGCGGGATCGGATGCTTCACATTAAATTCGGCCTTGTGCCACATCTGATCGCGTGGAGAGTTTAGTAGATAAACTAGCTAGGATTTGTTGACTACGACTCAGACTTACGCGAGAACTACCGACCTTTCCAATTGCAGCAGACACTAAAAGATTGACTTGCAACGATCGTGTGCATAAGTGCTACCTTATTTCTTATTGTCATGGTTTTTACAATAAACCTTTACTTATTTTACCCATCGTGTTTCTCTAGTAAATATTCCTATTAGCCGGAATATATATATATATATATATATATATATATATATATATATATATATATATATATATATATATATATATATATATATATATATATTCGCTTGAAGATGAAACAGAACTAATGCTTTTAATTTAATTATATAATTAAATTTGATCATTTTAGCTTCGGTTATTGAAACATAGTAATTACTGTGTAGCGAAGGAAACATATTTATAATATTTATGGTATTTAAATTTACACTGAGCACTGTTTTGTTAAAATAAAAATGAAAATATTAATAAGAACACCGGATTATATATCTTGATGTTCTTTCTTTTTACCACACACACACACACACACACACACACACACACACATATATATATATATATATATATATATATATATATATATATATATATATATATATATATAAAAAACAATTATATAATATTTATCAATTTCCGTATATTCTTTCATTCTTGAAGACATGGTTTCGGATTCACTAAAATGATTTTTTATCAGTCCAGTGTTTGGTGTATCGACAGAAATTTTATAAGGTGACCATCAAAATTTTGAGGAAAAAGATCACAGTTAAAAAAAATGATATGAAATAAATACGTGCGACAGGTCTCATCAATCTTGCAGTGGAAAGGGGATCAGTAAAATTTTGAACCATCAATTCTCATTTATATACAGCGATCAATTTAGACACGTTAGACGATTTAGCTTCTAGCGAGACAACGATACGAAATATATTTCGAAAACCACATTAAATTTATTGAATAAAAAAGAAGTTAGGATAATGGAATGGCCTTCTCAGTGGTCTGACCTAAATCTATCCTAACATCTGTGGTAGGAATTGAAATTGATGTTCAGCAGCTAAGTGTTAGGGGAATTTGTTTTCTGGATTTAAACCAAAAATTTGTTACATTGTAGGAAAAGTTAAAGAAACTACATAGAAAATAAGAAAATATTCAATATATTTTTCGTATTCAATAATAGCTATCTATCTATCTATCTATCTATCTATATATATATATATATATATATATATATATATATATATATATATATACTATAGAAAATAAAATATACATTAGTTTTCGTATTCAATAATATCCCTGTCTCTCTATGTCTATCTATCTATCTATCTATCTATCTATCTATCTATATATATATATATATATATATATATATATATATATATATAAAATAAAATATTCATTATTTTTCGTATTCAATAATATCTATCTACACACACACACACATATATATATATATATATATATATATATATATATATATATATATATATGTATGATTGAATAAATTACAAACCTTATGTCTGCTAATTTTTAACAAAATCCTTTCATAATCACGAATATTCTTCCGTATATTGATTTCTAAATGATGAGAGAAATGTGCTATAGCTGTTTAAATTTCTTACATTGCATGTTGTACAAAACTACATTTTGTTCATTAGTACAAGTACTTATACAAAGCTTTGCGTTGTTATCCATTTTTTCATTATGCTTTAAATGCTTATTTCTTGTCTTGTTGAAACCCTGCAATTCTGAGAGCATTCAAGATTTACCATTTTTGCAGAATCAATTATGGGTCAGAAGAGAGCAGGTGCGAAGTTATATTGAAAAGGTTGTCATTCTCGTAACCGAGATTGATTGGTCGATTCTTTTCCTCTGGCTTATTAAACATTTGGATGTTATTTGAAGCCAGATTTTTGTGAAGGCTGGTGTGATATAAAGATTTAGTGATACAAGTTTTACTAATTCAACAATAGATGTGGGAGAAAAGGCGGATTCATACCTACTAAGGATTTGATAAACATACAAGGAATGTGGGTAATAAGTGGTGTGTTCAATCCTGTATGATAATCAATATGTAAACTGATCCTCCATTTTGTGACCATGGTAATTTTCTATACTTTTATATTGCAAAAAATGTAAATAAATCTAAAATATATGCCTGTGTTGGATTTTATTTTCTCATTGATTGACTCATTTGTTTTTTGGTTTTTTTTTGTTTTTTACGGGTTATCAACACTTTGCAGGTTATTTAATGCCAGAAAATATGTTTACATGATATGAATTATTGGGATTATTGGGACGGGAGATGTTTTAGTGATACATAACAGGAGGAAGAAGAAGTGGATTCATATGAAACCAACCCAAAGAGAATTGGAACTTAATTCCAAGCCATTATCTATCGGTCGCAACGCTAAGGTTGGATTTTTTTTTTTAAATTTAAGACAGTGCTTTTTTTTACTAATATGGTAATTTGAGAAATTTTTGTTGTAGGAGTTTCTTAGAAAAATTCAACCTTAGCATTGCGACTGCATGCTCCAATAGTTTGTATCCGTTAACAATAACACATTAAAAATATATATATATTTCGATTCGTATTTAATTTGTTCATCTCTGATGCTACTTGGATTGTACTAAAAACAAAATAATTTTCATGCCTGACGATGACTGAATGTGCAGTTGAAAGTACTTGCAGATTAAAACAAATGGCCTTATACAGCTTGTAATTAGTAAAAGCAAGGATCATGATATTTATCGTATGGTTCGTACATTAATGCAACTTTAAAATTCTGTTTGAGAAAAATTTCGCGATTTTATATCATTAACTTTTCTAATCTACTTTTTGTATGAATGATTCATTATAATATAAATTGAACTGAACCACATATTTGTTATATCATATATTTTGCTAATAATTATATATATACATTTTAATTCATTCACACCAATGAAGGTGACAACTCCACTAAGACTCAAGGGCTTACTTGAAGGGAAAGAGAATGAAAAGTGTTCAGATATAATCGGAAGCACCATCGGAAGCACCATCAGTTTATGTACACACACACACACACACACACACACACACACACACACACGCACACACACACACACACTCACATATCCACACACACACATACATACATACACACACACACACATATATATATATATATATATATATATATATATATATATATATATATATATATATATATATATATAACCTGGTCAGTATCTAGATGTGTGGCCGTTTAGGAATACCAGGTGCTGTAAGCGTGGATATGTAGCTGTTTAAGACATAATGGCTCAGAATTATTAATCGGAGTTCCAAGTTCTAGTTCCCGTTGTGTTCATTATATTCACTTACGGGGAAAATGTATGAGTCCACCTTTTCTGTCTGCAGCTATAGATCAATTAGACTTGTATCATTGAAACAATTATTATCCAAAGAGAAAATTGACTACAAAATTTTTAGATTTAGATTTTAGAGTTTGATATACCGCTAAACAAAAGCAAAGAAACAATCGGCTTCATTTGTGGACCAATATCACACCTTATGTAGAGCTTTATCTATTTAAAATGTCTTTAGTCTTAGGCTATCTTCCTTTTTTTTATTTTTTGACAAAATGCTTAATAGGGGTTGTCATGAGGCCTTTTCTGGCCTTAAGAAATGTGCATTCAACATAAATCAAAGGAATAATAATAATAATAATAATAATAATAATAATAATAATAATAATAATAATAATAATAAAAGAGAGCAAAGACAAATGCAATCGACCAGATACAGAAACAATGGCAAGATAAACCGCTTCATGGCCAATACTCTGCCCACACCAAACAAGCTGACGTAGACAAAACCTGTACCCATCAGTGGCTACACTGTGCAGGGTTGAAAGCTGAAACTGAAGGTTTTATCCTTGCTGCACAGGACCAATGCTTGTTGACTAGGAATTATCAAACACGTATACTAAAATATTGTGTTAGCCCGAAATGCAGAGTCTGTGATAAATATCCAGAAAAAATTAATCATCTTCTATCAGGTTGCACGATATTGGCACCCACTGAATATAAAACCCGGAATGACAGAGTGGGCCAAAATCTGCAATGGAAAATTTGCAACTTCTACGGGAAGGAAACTGAAAGAAACTGGTATGAACACCACCCAGATCCGGTTACGGAGATAGGACCTGTTACAATTCTATGGGACTACACAATACACACTGACAGAACAATCAAAGTCAACCGCCTAGGCATTCTTATTAAAGACCACAAGAAAGTGCCTCCTTATTGATATGGCAGTCCCTGTATACTGCAATATACCTTTGAAGATATTCAAAAAGCTGTCAAAATACAAGGACCTTGAAATCGAAATCTCAAAAATTGTGCCACATGGGAACATCAACAATCCCTGTTGTAAACTTCAGATTTGTCTTCTCTATTAAGCTTTGTTAGATAGAGTTTGCACAATTCCTAGTGTATCATCGTTCCTACCCAGTTATTTTCTACTCTTTCTACCACGTTTTCGCTCTTACTGTGCTAGCGTTAGTTTCCTTCGTCGAAATAAAATTATAATTGTTTTATTTTCTGTGAATGTCACAATATTTTGGAAATATTTTCAATCATTTTTATAGCTTCTATCGGCTTATATAACAACACCCACTGCCCAGAATTACATTTGCTTTTTTTGTAGTTCCAGGTAGTATTTTTTTTTATTCTGTAGCATTTTAGCGTTTTTCACTCATAAATTTCTGCTCTCGTTTGACCCTTGTTATAAAACGGTTGCATAATTCGCAAAGTTCAATATTTCTAATATATTTCTGTTTTAGCTTTAATTTATTTCGGTCAGAAAAAAAAGATCGTTGTTTTATTATATTAAATGCATTTCTATTATCACATCATACGTTCTTTCTTTATTCATATATTTCTCCGACTGTGAAAGTCTTTTGTTGGGATTAGTCCTTCCCCATATTCATAGGGAGCAAAAAGACCATTACACTGTCGCGTTGGCCCAATGCGCTGTGTGTAAGGGCGGTCGTGAAACTCTTGAACGATTATCTCTGTTTTCCTTTGAAGTCCACCCAAAGATATTAGGTTGGTGCAAAAATAATGACGTAATAATGTCGTTTTTTGACGTAGTTTTCTACGTTAGAAAACGACATTCTTACGTCATTATTTTTGCACCAACCTAATATGTGCGCCTATAGAAATGTAATAAACTTGACTGAAATTCGAACTGGAATTTCTTATTTCACATTCCGAAAAATGTTATATTCCGTGCTAATAGGAATATATACTTAGATAAATAAGTAAAGGTTTATTGTAATAAAATGTACAAGAAGAAATAAGGTACACTTATGCGCTTGGTCGTCGCAAGTCAATAAAGTAGTGACTTGTATCTATTGGAAGGTCGGTAATTCTCGCGTAAGTCGTACTTAACAGATCCCAGCAAGTCGGTATTTACATGCCTCCCCACAAGGAACAATGTGGCGCAAGGTTGAATTCAATGTGGAGCAATCCGAGCACGTTGGCTCGGCCAAAAAATCCCCGTAACCCCGCATAAACGGGTTCGGGTGTCTCTACCTCCCCAGAGGAGACACTGCTCCTCGGTATTGCTTCGTCTGGGTTTCTCTCTGCCTTCGGACAGAGAGTTCGACAGCAGCCAAGATCTGAATAACAGATCCCAGCAAGTCTTTACTTACTACCCCCCCCAACGAGGGTAGATGTGGCACAACACTCGAGTTTAACGTGGGTTTTTTCGAGCCCGTAGGCTCGTCCAAAATATGCCCGCAGAACCCGTATAAAAGGGATCGGGTATGTCAACCTCCCCGAACGAGACTCTGCACTTCGGCAGAGCCTCGTCCGGGTTCCTCTCTGCTCAGATGCAGAGAGTTTAACAGCAGTCAAGATCTGACTACCAGATCCCAGCTAGTCTCCGTAGTCTGTTGACTTACTCATACATATAGGAAGTTACTACCTATAGTGTAGTTATCATGGGGGTGACAGGTTATTCCATTACATCAAAAAATTATCCTTTACGCCAACCGCACATCCAAGCTAACAACACCTATTATTTCCAAGCGCTCACCCATCCCGGAGCTGACCAGGCTCGTCGTTTCTTAACTATGGTGATCGACAGATTAAAGCGTATATGTTAGACGTGCAGTCAAAATATACTGGAGGACACAACAGAAATTCTCGTTCGCCTTAAAAGAGCAATCTTCCGCTTATGATTAAGAAATGTAGATGGTTTTGCATATTAATTATATTTGTTGTGATTATATCCACTTCTGGTATGTTGCTGCACGAATCCCAGCCTGGCGAACGAGTTAATCGTAATTCAAAAGCAGGTTAACTTATAGGGAACAAGCTTATACGAGTGAAACTTGTAACATCTACAATAACTGTAATGATATACAATAACTGTAAGCAAACGAGAATTGTTGTCGAAATAGTAAAATCTATCGGTAAAACAACAATAAAACTTGTAATAACAAAAGAACGGATGAGTAAGCTTAAGGAAGCTTTAGTCTGCTTAGAATAATTGATACTATTGTAATGACTATTTATAGTCCTCTACAAACGAATTATTTCTCCAAAGGGAGGTAATTAAAAAGGGGAGATTACTCCGATTACTTTATCACAAACGTCTCCTCTACTTCTAAACGCTGAGTTTCTTCAGGACATTGGCGGACATGGCTATCTACAACTTCCTATGTTCTGTGGCTCTTAGCAGTTTTTGCCCTTCGCCGCTCATTCAGCCATCCATGCAAATAAGGTAGATGGCTCGCTGCTTTCCCTTACCTGTCTTGCCAAAATATATCCTATGTGGGTTAAGTTTTTCAAGCCTCCATTCTTCATTATGTGTTCAAGTAACTTCAACTGTCTTTTTCCTGATTCAATGTATAAGTGTTATTTCTGTTGCCATTTTTTCAGACTTCTTGCTGCTTACTCGCTCCCTCCATGTAATTCTCAGTATCCTTCCTTAGAACCACATTTCTGTTGCCTCTAGTTTTCTCCTCTTGCCATATAATAAGATGGTTATAAAATAGTAATGCTGCACTTTTTTCTTTGTACTTTTTATAAAAAGAACACTCACAATATATATATATAAATAAATAAATATATATATATATATATATATATATATATATATATATATATATATATATATATATATATATGTTTACAGCCACATCACTTTGACATGTCGGTTCTCGTACGATCACCGAAGTTAAGCAGTTAAGATAGATAGATAATGGACATGAAATAGATAATGAATATAATGAGATAGATAGATAATGAACATGAAATAAATAGATAGATATATAGATAGATAATGAACTTAATGAAATAGATAATGAACATAAAATAGATAATGGACATAATGAGATAGATAAATAGATAGATAATTAATGAACATAATGACAAAGAAAGAAAGAAAGAAAGAAAGAAAGAACACTCACCTGGACGTCTTTTCTTTCAAAAGTTTTAGAAAGTCTGAGACAGTTTTTGTTTATATGTCAAACTGTCAGATTTTGTGAAACATTTCTACTCATGATATAATTCATGATAATGCCCGAGACAGTCGAAATTCCTTTAACACAAAACAGGACAAAAACAAGAACTTTCAATAGGTTATTCAAAATTAGAATTGTGTGCGCATCTTATTTGAAAAACAAACATTAAATTTAAACGGACGGACATTATTGTTTGAATATAAGAAAATTTGGTTAAATATATATTTTGCCGCGGAAATTTACTTCATTTAGTATTCTAGTTCAAGCGATCATTTTTGGTAAACAATCCTGTAGTCTTGAATTTGTTTTGTTCAGGGACGATGTCCATTTGTTATCTCATAAAAGTAATTGATAACAATTTTCTCAAATATTTCTCGTTTCTCGGAAAAGGTGCTGAATACCTGTCAGGGTTTGACACTTTTTTTTTTTTTAATCTCCGCGGTATAGTTCATCGGGAAGATATTAAATATATTCTGTTTGAAGAAATTCTGTTGAAGAGTTTCACATAGTGTAATATTTTGTATCTCTTGTAAGGTGGGCATACTATGGGACTTGTTAATATTCTTTTTTGTTTATCTTTCTAATCGAAGGAAAAGTTCAAATTATTATCGTAGGCCTCGTCCTTGTTAGTTACTCATATTGTGTGAACTATATCACTCAATAATCATTACTACACAGGTTTAATCGCATACCTATATTATCATTAAAAATTAACATTCCAAAACAAGGTCCAAGAGCCAATCAAGGCAGAGGGTTACTAAATGCGATGCTTTTAAGAAGTATAGTTTATGAGTATATGTAGGACACGTATTCGTTGATCTTGGATTTGAAGAGCTCATGATTGTAGTGCTCAGGGAATCATTACTTCGGGAGTCTCTCCCACAAATTAGCAAATCTTGGGAAATGGAAATTCTTTATCAATGGAATACAAAAGTAATGAAGATGGTTTACGCAGTATGGCGAGTCTTCTGTTAAAGATTTAATGTATGTGGATAGTCAGAAAATTTTCTTGAGGTATAATGTTAATATTTTGTTTTAGCATATTACACTTTTAAACAAAACTTCGGGTAAGCGCAGTCTATTCTATGTTTAATTTCCTTATCTACTATACTAAATTTATTATAACTGATCCATATACCGATGTAGTTGAAGGGCTTGGTATTTACTAAACCTGATTTTTTATATAGTTGATTCAAAGTAGATTTTTATATAGTTGATTCAAGGTAGATTTTATATAATTGATTCAAGGAGAGATTTTTATATAATTGATTCAAGGTAGATGTTTATATAATTGATTCAAGTAGATTTTCTATAGTTGATTCAAGGCAGATTTTCATATGGTTGATTTAAGGCAGATTTTCATATGGTTGATTTAAGGTAGATTTTTAGATTGTTGATTCAAGGTAGATTTTATATAATTGATTCAAGGTAGATTTTTCTATAGTTGATTCAAGGTAGTTTTCCTATTGTTGATTCAAGGTAGAGTATTATATAATTGATTCAAGGTTATATATTTGATTCAATTTAGATTTTTATATAGTTGATTCAAGGCAGATTTTCTATAGTTGATTCAAGGTAGATTATTATATAATTGATTCAAGGTTATATAGTTGATTCAATTTAGATTTTTATAGTTAATTCAAGGCGGATTTTTATATAGTTGATTCAAAATAGATTTCATCATATTTCGGTTTGAACAAAACAACCCCTACCCCAAAGTACTCTATGTTTAATTTCCTTTTCTCCGACACTATTTTTTTATAACTGATCAATACACCGATGTATTTGGAGTCTTTAATATTTATTAATTCCACATTCGGAAATATTATGATAAATTCAGAGTATGCGCCATCATTACTTTCATTAGAATTCTATATGTTTAAAAAATTAAATGTTTTATTAATAATCGGTTTCCTCTAATAACATATTAATAACAACCGTTCCGAAATAAAACTTTTAAAAAAATTATTTTGTTCAACACAAGACCCAAGAGCCATTCAAGGTAGAGGTATGTTATTTTAAATGAGGAATTAGGAGTAAAAAAAATTGAACTATTATCCATTATTATTGACGAGACGATTTAAGAACGTCTATGTTCTTTTAGGATAATGCTTTAGTCCGTAGCAAACTTCAGTGTTCGATCGAAGCTAAGACAGACTTTTCTATGTTCACTTTCCTTATCCACTATGCTAAATTTGTTATAACTCATCAATATAGCGATGAGTATTTACTAAATCAACATACTAAATTTATGATCGATTCAAAATATAGCATATTTATTGCTTTGGAAAGATACAATTTAATTCATATTTTTTTCTCTACACTCTGTAATCCCTTGCTTTTACTGACTGTACTAACTTGCTTCGGGGGATGCTGATTTAAAAAATAATCGTTAGAAGATTTACCATAGTAATAGAGGTTAGCGAAGATTCTCCATTGTGATAAAGATGCAAAGGGTTAATGAAAGAGAAAAGAAATCAAGAAGACGTTACTGAGTAAAAAGGACAATAAAAGAACAGCTCTCTGAAATCCAGAAAACTAAGATTGGTGGTGAATTTAGATTTTAGAAGATCTTATCAAGTCGATAATACCAATAAGCTGCAAGGGGTTAATGATAGAGAAAGAAAGTAAGAAGACGTTACTGAGTAGAAAGGACAATAGAAGAACAACAGTCTTGAATCCAGAAACCTAAGATTGGTGGTGTATTTAGATTTTAGAAGATCTTATCAAGGCAATACTGCAACTAAGGTGCAAGGGGTTAATGATAGAGAAAGAAATTAAGAAGACGTTACTGAATAGAAAGGTATCCAGAAAGTGGCAATTGGTTTTGCATTTAAATTTTAGAAGATCTTACTATCAGAGAAGCAAGAAACAGGGAGATAGTTCCACAGATGAGAAGTCCGATAGAAGAAACTATTCGAATAGGACTTACGGTTACATCTAACTATTTCAACACTAACTTGATGAGACTAAGTTGCCAAACTATAAGTCTGCTTAAATTTATGCGTTCGAGGTACCAAGAAGAACAGCCTATTATGAAAATATTTATTAAAAAAAGGACACAGGTAAGCTACGTCACGTCGCCTAGGAAATCTCGCAGCTCATGTTAAATTCTTCATTCTTTAATATGCCGTTTCTATGTTTAGCGTGGGCTTTGATTATTTTACTTAAACCTTTCAGGAGCCAACGCTGCAGGCAACTACCAATGCTTCCTGCTAACTGAACAATACCATACCACACTTGAGAGGCTACTACTATTCTTTTCCTGCGTGTCAAGGCGTCTAGCCAAACCATATTTCCAACGTCTACCCAATCCATAAAACACGCATGTCTTTTATACAGTTTCTGGGTGAGTGTATATAATCTGTCGGGACGAACATCTTAAACAAGGCCACTACAAACATTCCGAACGGTCCAGTGACGCACAAGATCATCACTCCAACGCACTAGAAGTCGTTTCAATGTGTCTATCCGAACCTTTTCCAAACAATCTGTTGGCTCAAACTAAAACTGGGATGTTTGATGTCCTTGTGTGCTATATATTTTTTAAACTTCCATTTCAAGAACCTTTTCATAGTTTCTTTTAAGATCTTCAAAGATAGATTACAATCTATAGAGAATGCAATGCCAGTAAGAGAGAATAGTCTATTCTTGTGACTTTGATCACGATTTCTGCGCGATTAGATTTGATTTTTCTGCCTGTGTGTATTTTAAAGTCCCATAAAATTGTTACAGATCCTATTTCTTTAACCGGGTCTGGGTGATGTCCATAGCGGTTTCTTCTTCTTCTTCTTCTTATTATTATTATTATTATTATTATTATTATTATTTTTTTTTTTTCTTTGATTTCTGGCGTTTACACATTTCTTTCCGGGTCCCGCCCAGGGACCTAAGGTTAGAAATGATGACACTTTCCACTGACAAAAAAAAAAAAAAGAATTACATAGATAAAGCCCTTCGTAAAGTGTGGGCTGTACTTGTCAGAAGAATTTTTTGTATCTCCTTGAGGCATGGACTTCCAGGAATCTCTTCAATTAGTCTACTGCAATCTTTTATTATTATTATTATTATTATTATTATTATTATTATTATTAATATTATTATTATTATTATTATTATTTAATGTAATAGCAGCCACGCATCTTACTTGATCTTTCAGCCTTGTCATGATGGTCAGATCGCAGCTCGAAAACCCTCAGCTTAGAGGTACCGAGCTGTTACAAGCATCTCTACAACCTACGCAATCTCAATCATAACAGCTATCTGCTACTTAATACATTTTTTTTTATTTTCACCCGCCAAATATTGGAACCTCTGTAGTTTCCAGTAACGGCAATGTCAACCCGTTTTCAATCATTCAACGCTCGCGATTAGCATTCACTCGTTGCTCGTCTGTAACAACTGAGGCAAGAACTTACATTCAAATATTATGCATTCTTCTACACCTATCAAATCTCTTCTGAGTTCTTTTCTGGGTTAGGTAATGCCTAACTACATTACTACTAGAATGTAATATTTTGTTGTTAATTTCCATTATAAACAAGGCATCATGGGAATTTCCACGTGTATTTTATAGTTATGCTATTCATAAGGATTGGCTTATTTTCTTTTACGGCATATCAGCACTCAATGCGTTATTTAATGTCTACAATATTTTTATGATAGGTTTGTAGGAATAGAATATCTATTAATGTAAGAAATCTATTTGTAGATCAGGCTTCATAGACGTATTATTATAAAAAGAGTTTTTTTTTTAGAGAACCAAATGCACTGCTGTTAATATTTCTTTTTTCAAAAATGCAATGCTGGTATTTTTACTATAAAAATCTATTTTTATACATTCATAGTGTTTTAAGGGTTAACTATTTGCCCATAGCTGGGACTCTAACAGGTGGAGTCAGGGAGGACCTGGGAACAACAGCAATTAAGGGGTTCCTCAAAACGTCCCGATCGGAGACCTGGCTGCCAGATGTAGTTTATCATCATACCAACGACGGTATTCCTAACGTGCGTATTCAATCATTATCTTAAGAATTAAGACTTATTACAAAAGTAACATAGGAAAATCGTGAAATGGTCACAGGTATAACTACTTGTTATTAACAGCCGCAGCGGCAGAAGTAGCAGTCTTCATCTCATTACCGTTTCACTAGTGGAGATTGTTGGCATTCTCTTGCCATGTGGGAAGGAAAATTTGCTCTAACCAAGAGTAAGAATTTGCTTTTTCCTACCTATTCAATTCAAGAAATAATTATCACGACATAAAACAGATTCTGTCCAATAGATAAGTATTTAAAACCCGTAGTTAAAAAAAACTATCAGGTTTTCATATTAACTATCGTATATCAAGAGGGTAGGCTGAAAGGCAATGCTAGATCTGTGGAATCTAGCATGCTATAATTTCAGCTCTTCTTATTAATAACTTCATTGTTTCTTTCCACGTACGAGGGTGGTCAGAAAAGTTAATAGATTGACTTTGAAAGAGTGATGCTAGAGCTGTGAAATCTTGCATAGATTAATTTCAACTCTTCTTATTAATAACTGCATCGTTTTTTCATGCATTCATTTTAACTCTTCTTATTAATAACTACATTTTTTCTTTCCAGGCAAACATCTGACTACTGTACTGTACTGATGCGGCATTCACCCTGGGCGGATTGAGCCGGCTTCTTCCTGTTATGAGAAGAAGATTCTTGGGATAAATTACAGAATTAGGGTACCCAGGCCTACTCGAATAACGTTCTTGCTTGCCGCGGGATTCCCACAGACGCAGAGACAGGAACGACCAGAAGACGCCGGTTACCGATGCAGACGCTCCTTGGATTTTCACCAGAGCCCTTGTTAGCCGGCGTGTGTGTCAGACCTGTCCGCCTTTGGTGGCCCCTACCAGGAACGGAGTTCCGGGCGGCATAGCTCTGACACTACCGTTTACACCCCCCACCGACTGTGAGGTAAGGGTTGGACTTTGGGGGCTTACAGTACCAGGTGTTCCCAAGCGGTCCCCCATCTAAGTACTGACCTGGCTCTACGCTGCTTAGTTTCGGTGATCGTAAAAGAACCGGTGTTTCAGCGTGATTTGACCGTAAACCAAGGCAAACATCTAACATACATAGATAATAATTGTAGGGACTTCTTCTGAAAATAGACAAAATTTTGACATCGTGGTATTATGAAGTATTTGCAGAAAATGGGTTTGGCCTGCAAGGACATTCATGGTTGCTTCTTTTGGGGATAGTGTTATCAACAGCGTTATCAACAGCGTTATCAACAGTGCAAAAACGAGCAGCTGAAGTTAGGAGGGGAAGAGAGAATCTTGAAAATGACCCACAGTCTGAAGGTCCTGTAACTGCGACTGCCACCACAGATGAAAACATTGATTGTTTTCACCATATTTTAGTGGATAAAATATGGTGACCATGAATAAAATAGTCACTTCTATTCCGCCGGTGTTGACAATATTCTGCACAATGAAACTTGGTAGGCTCCCCGTCTTCTGACACCATCTCAAATGCGCACCAGCGGATATAATCACGGCAGAATTGAACATTGTTTGTGGATGATACAGCTGGTTTCATTGTTTACTAACACAGACTGAGTGTTGTGTTCATCACTTTGATCCAGAGACTAAGAGTCAATCCATGCAGTGGAAATAAACACCTCAAAGTTGGAAAATTTGTTTCATCTGCAGTGGGGGAGGATGGTCACAGGTGCTGCAACGCAAACGTTATTGCATTTATTTACCACGCCATCTATTAAGAGTACTATGCGAACATGCAGCGGCAAACATGGAATTATATCAAGACTAAACGCCCAGAACAAAACGAAAAGTTTCTTGTTTCATCAAGACAATGCTCCGACACACAAGTCCTTGGTTTTAACTGGTTTGAACCGGTTGATACAGCTCCTTACTCCTCTGATTTGACTATCTTCGGTCTCCCAATATAAATAATCTCCATTATTGAAATGATATATCGGCGTCATATCGGCAGTCATTATTTTTCAATTCAGAGCAGATTTTCAGTTAGATAGCTCAAATTTAAAAAAAAAATGTAGGATATTTACCATCTTCGAAGACTCCTACTTTTAACAAAAAAAAAATTCAGGGTCCAAAAAGGTTTTGGGCGAATTTTCATTAAATTAAGTAAATGTGGCGTAACATATTTTTAAAAATTATATTTTTTACCATAATTTTCTAAAAAAATATATTTCAAAAATAATTTCATTCATTTGTGAATAAGTCCTGAAAATTTCATTAAAATCGGAGAATTACTTGATTTTTACAAGAATTTCCAAATCAATATGTTTTTAACGGAAAAAAATCGCAAAAAAAAAAATGTTATTTTCTGTGACGCCGCGATGACGTAAACAAAAGAAGAATTTAACCAAAATTTCGAACGTGTTAGAAAGGATTAAAAAATTTCAAAAATAATTAAAAAATACTTTGTTCTTTCATCTTAATAATAACATAATTATTTTGACGATAAAACTTTATTTTAGTTAAGTTTGTGGCATTTTTCATTACGCTATATGCTGTTTTCCCACGAAAACAGTGAACATGCTTATATTAATAAGAGTTGAAATTAATTTATGGAAAATTTCACAGCTGTAGCATCAAACTTTCATAGTCAGCCTATAAACATTTCATCGCACCTTCATCAACACCCCGTGAGTAATGCTTGTATTAATTCTTGGCCACCGAAAACCATTTGTTTCTTCATTTTCTATACATCAGTTAGAGACTTAAATAGAGTGTTAAAAACTATTTCAAACACTTAGTTGCAAACTATAAGTTTTCCCCATTAACTATAAACAATTGCGTCTTGATTGCGAGGAAAGACTTTTGGTTTTAGTGAAAGAAAGGAAAGAGAAGAGAAAAGAAGAGTGAGGGCAATAGAAGAGAGTAGTGAATAAAAAAGGGAAATGAAGAAATAGAAGTAAGAAGTGAAGAGGGAAAAAAGAGAAGTGGAGAAAGAAGAGAGAAGTGAATAGAAGGGGGGAAAGCAAAGGGAAGTGAAGAGAAGTGAATAGGAGAAGTGAGAGAAGAGTGAATAGAATAGAGAAAGGAGGAGAGAAGTGAATAAAGAAAAGAAGAGAGAAGTGACAAGGAGAAAGAAAAGAAGAGAGAAGTGAAAAGGAGAAAGAAAAGAAGTTGGAATTGAATATAAGAGAGAAAAAACAGATAAGAGAGAAATGAAAAGAAAAGAGAAAAGAAGAGAGAAACGAAGAAAGAAATGAAGAGAAGAGAGGATTAGGAACAGAAAAAAGAAAGAATATAAGAGAGAAAAGGAGAGAAGTGAATCGAAAAGAAAAAAAAGAAAGAAGCGAAGAGTGAAGACAAGTAAATATAAGAGAGAAGTGAGAAAAGAGAGAAAGAAATAGAAAAAAGAAAGAAGAGAGAAGTAAATAGGAGAAGGGAGAAGAGTGAATATAAAAGAGAAAAGAAGAAAGAAAAGAAGACAGAAGTGGATAAAAGAGAGAAAGAAATAGAAAAAAGAAAGAAGAGAGAAGTAAATAAGAGAAGAGAGAAGAGTGAATATAAAAGAGAAAAGAAGAAAGAAAAGAAGTGGATAAAAGAGAGAAAGAAATAGAAAAAAAGAAAGAAGAGAGAAGTAAATAGGAGAAGAGAGAAGAGTGAATATAAAAGAGAAAAGAAGAAAGAAAAGAAGAGAGAAGTGGATAAAAGAGAGAAAGGAATAGAAATAAAGAAAGAAGACAGAAGTAAATAGGAGAAGAGAGAAGAGTGAATATAAAAGAGAAAAGAAGAAAGAAAAGAAGAGAGAAGTGGATAAAAGAGAGAAAGGAATAGAAATAAAGAAAGAAGACAGAAGTAAATAGGAGAAGAGAGAAGAGTGAATATAAAAGAGAAAAGAAGAAAGAAAAGAAGAGAGAAGTGGATAAAAGAGAGAAAGAAATAGAAATAAAGAAAGAAGAGAGAAGTAAATAGGAGAAGAGAGAAGAGTGAATATAAAAGAGAAAAGAAGAAAGAAAAGAAGAGAGAAGTGGATAAAAGAGAGAAAGAAATAGAAAAAAAGAAAGAAGGAGAAGTAAATAGGAGAAGAGAGAAGAGTGAATATAAAAGAGAAAAGAAGAAAGAAAAGAAGAGAGAAGTGGATAAAAGAGAGAAAGAAATAGAAAAAAAGAAAGAAGGGAGAAGTAAATAGGAGAAGAGAGAAGAGTGAATATAAAAGAGAAAAGAAGAAAGAAAAGAAGAGAGAAGTGGATAAAAGAGAGAAAGAAATAGAAATAAAGAAAGAAGAGAGAAGTAAATAGGAGAAGAGAGAAGAGTGAATATAAAAGAGAAAAGAAGAAAGAAAAGAAGAGAGAAGTGGATAAAAGAGAGAAAGAAATAGAAAAAAAGAAAGAAGAGAGAAGTAAATAGGAGGAGAGAGAAGAGTGAATATAAAAGAGAAAAGAAGAAAGAAAAGAAGAGAGAAGTGGATAAAAGAGAGAAAGAAATAGAATAAAGAAAGAAGAGAGAAATAAATAGGAGAAGAGAGAAGAGTGAATATAAAAGAGAAAAGAAGAAAGAAAAGAAGAGAGAAGTGGATAAAAAAGAGAAAGAAATAGAAAAAAAGAAAGAAGAGAGAAGTAAATAGGGAGAAGAGAGAAGAGTGAATATAAAAGAGAAAAGAAGAAAGAAAAGAAGAGAGAAGTGGATAAAAGAGAGAAAGAAATAGAAATAAAGAAAGAAGAGAGAAATAAATAGGAGAAGGGAGAAGAGTGAATATAAAAGAGAAAAGAAGAAAGAAAAGAAGAGAGAAGTGGATAAAAGAGAGAAAGAAATAGAAAAAAAGAAAGAAGAGAGAAATAAATAGGAGAAGGGAGAAGAGTGAATATAAAAGAGAAAAGAAGGAAGAAAAGAAGAGAGAAGTGGATAAAAGAGAGAAAGAAATAGAAAAAAAGAAAGAAGAGAGAAATAAATAGGAGAATGGAGAAGAGTGAATATAAAAGAGAAAAGAAGAAAGAAAAGAAGAGAGAAGTGGATAAAAGAGAGAAAGAAATAGAAAAAAAGAAAGAAGAGAGAAATAAATAGGAGAAGGGAGAAGAGTGAATATAAAAGAGAAAAGAAGAAAGAAAAGAAGAGAGAAGTGGATAAAAGAGAGAAAGAAATAGAAAAAAGAAAGAAGAGAGAAGTAAATAGGAGGAGAGAGAAGAGTGAATATAAAAGAGAAAAGAAGAAAGAAAAGAAGAGAGAAGTGGATAAAAGAGAGAAAGAAATAGAAATAAAGAAAGAAGAGAGAAGTAAATAGGAGAAGAGAGAAGAGTGAATATAAAAGAGAAAAGAAGTGGATAAAAGAGAGAAGTAAAAAAATAATTGAATATAAGTGTGAACATTGAAAAGAAGAGAAAAGTGAATATAAGATAGAATAAAAGATGTGAATAGAAGATATCAAAGAAGAGAGAAGTAAATGGAACAGAGAAAAGCAGAGAGAATTGAAGGAAAAAGCGAAAAAAGTGGTGGATGAAAGAGAGAATCGCGAAAAGAAGAGAGAAGTGAATACAAGAAAGGAAAGAAGAGGGAAGTGAATAGAAAAGAAGAGAAAAGTAAATATAAGAGAGAAGGGTGAAAAGTAGAGGTAAGGAAATGCAGGAAAAGAAAGAAGAGAGAATTGTATAAAAGAAGTATTGTGAGACCGGAACTACCTACACAATAGACTTTTCCAGGTCTATATTAAGTATGCGACACAGCACTCTAGACAGAGAGAGACAGTGAGAGTCTAGTACGACTACCAGTATTGGACACTAATATATAGTAAGCTCTGCTTACACTATCTCTGTAACCTGTTGTTAATATATCTTTCTTACATCTAATCCGTGTTCCGTGTTTTACTTCTGTGGTCCCAACTTTGGCCCCACATCATTGGCGACGAGGATTCGAGAAACGCACTCACGGCGAAACCTAAATACCTTACCAGTTCCATATCTGTGTCGACAGAAAAGATTCGAGAATTTTGTTCTCACCATATCAATAGCGACAGTACTGAAAAATACAAACTCTACGCGTTCCCACAGCAGTGTTGAACGTGAAATTGCTGGTATTTACATTAGCGATTAAATGTCTATATTTATTCCAATACCAAACATCAGTGACGAACTAGAGATTCAACATCTACGGAATATTATATATTCCGAGAACGTGCACACACAGAAAAAAAACCACGAAGTATTGCCATTGTACTCAAGTTTTCGATAAAACTATCGAAATTTTTTTTATGTAACTGAGTTGATCTCGGGCATAAAATTATTCTCCCCTCAAATTCACTGAGGTGAGATTTCTCTTTTTATAACTCTATAAAAAAAATACATAAGTGTGGTGAAAATTTTTTCAATTACGTTTAAATTAACAGAACTACGGGAATTGCAAAAAAGCTAAACACATAATTAGTTTAGTTTAACTAATTGTCTGTCCATATTTTTTTTCTGTAAAAAAAAAGGAACAAAAATCTATCAAGATTTTTTGCGTACCTCCTCTTAGTACACGTGTTTCAAAGCAACAAAAAAGCGCTGTCATTTTTAAATATGGAAGATTTTCAAAAAAAAGCAGTTGACCAAATGTTAAAACTAAATTTGAATCAACAAAAAAAATCAGAAGAAAGACAACAACAACTGTTTTTGGAATTACATAAACAACAAATGGAATTCCAACGAATTACGCTTCAGAATGCTGAACTACAACAGAAACAACTTAAAGAATTACTCGTAAATGCATTAAAAGGCTCAAACTCTGAAAAAGATACAATATTCTCCCAGAGCACAATCTACAATTCAATGGAAACATTTGAATACGTACCAGAGAACGAAAAAACGTTCGACGCTTTTTACAAGCGCTACGAAGATATTTTCACCGTAGACTGTGAAAAATGGTCCAGTAAAAAAAAAAGGTACGTTTTCTCAATAGAAAACTGGGAACTACAGCACATAGTAGGTTCGTAGACTTCATACTACCCAAGAAAACGACTGACTTGGATTTTTCAGAGACTATTAAGCTCCTATAGGAACTATTCGGGCCTAACACAACCCTTTTCCACAAACGTTGGAAATGCCTGAACACTGTCAAAAACAACCAGCAAGATTTTCTAACGTTTGCATCATCGGTAAACAAGCTATGTAATGACTTTAAACTAGCCGAACTGACTGCCGATGATTTCAAGTGCTTGATTTTCGCACAAGGTCTAGTATCAGCAGAAGACGCCGAAGTCAGACGACAGGTACTGACCAAGAATGAGAACGAACAAGGATTGACTCTCCAAAAACTGGCAGAGGACTGTCAAAGAGTAATATCTGTAAAGCGTGACTCAAACACTATCGAGGAATCAGGTGTAGCTCAGATGAATAAAATCAGAAGCAAGTCTACCGCCTATTCCCTCAAAAAAGACAAAAAGGCAAAACCTCATGTCCTAAATTCCGCAGTAACCAAAAACCCAAATAGGTTAAAGAAACCGCCCGGGCCATGTTACTATTGTGGTAAATGGCACTGGATGAAATTCTGTCCAGTTAAGAACAAAAAATTTTGCAAAAATTGCAATAAAAGTGGGTATACTTTAACTTCGTGCTGGTACGCCAACAGAACGAGAAAACCCAAAAATAAAATTAGGCAAGCTGAATCTGACTATATTTCCGATAGTAATTTAAGGAAATATGTAACTGTGGATATTTTCAATAATTCCATTAAATTCCAGCTTGACTCGGGTTCTGATCTTTCAACCATTAACTGGCGTACTTGGCGAAAATTAAACAAGCCAACCTTATTAAAAACGGATAAAACCGCAAAATCCGTAACTGGCGAAAAGATTAACATTTTAGGTGAGGTAATACTTACAGTAACACTAAATGAAGTTACCAAAAAGCTCAAAGCTTACGTATTGAGAACTTCAGTTAACTTATTTGGAACAGATTGGATAGAAAAATTTAATCTTTGGGATTGCCCAATGAGTACATGTTGTCGCAAGATACAAAGTACAACGTCCAATTTGGTAAATCTAAAAAAGGAACTCAAACAACAATTTCCCCAGGGCTTTTCTGGCGGCCATGGGAAATGTACTAAAATGAAAGCTAAGTTCAAGGTGAAGGACGCTGCACAACCGGTATTCAAAAAGAAACGGAATGTCCATTTCGCTGCTCTAGAGCAAATCAACAGAGTTAGATAGACTCGAACAAGCAGGTATTCTGTCAAAAACAGATTTCAGTGAGTGGGCAGCACCTACGGTCTACGTAAAAAGAAGTCCAATCAAATACGAGCCAACGCAATCAGAAATATGCCGGCCCCAGATAACGTTCAAGCGTTATAAAGCTTCCGCGACCTAGCTACCTTTTACCAAGGGTTCATTAAGAACATGCAAAATTTGAGAGGGCCTCTCAACCAACTTTTAAAAAAGGACAAACCATGGTCATGGACCCCGGAATGCCAAGATGCATTGAGAAGATCAAGAAATTTTATTTGACCTCTCCTCACCCATTACGACCCTAGTCTCGACATCATAGTCGCAAGTTATGCAAGCTCGGTGCTTGCATTTTACATAAACTGCCAGATGGTTCGCGAAAATCTGTGGCTCACGCATCAAGATCTCTTGTTCGATCTCGACATGCCCCAAGTCTCTTCTGAAGTGCGACGCTCAGGAAGGAAAAGGAAATTTACTCAACCGCTCGACGTAAATCCCAAGAGGAAAAAGTATTAACAGTTTTATTTTTTCTCTCCTTTTCAAAAAGAAAACTCTTGGAAGGGGGGGTATTATGAGACCGGATCTACGTACACAATAGACTCTTCCAGGTCTATATTAAGTATGCGACACAGCACTCTAGAGTGTGACACAGAGAGACTGAGAGACAGTGAGAGCCGCGTACGACTACCAGTATTGGACACTAACATATAGTAAGCTCCGCTTACACTATCTCTGTAACCTGTTGTTAATATATCTTTCTTACATCTAATCCGTGTTCCGTGTTTTACTTCTGTGGTCCCAACTTTGGCCCCACATCAAGTGAGAAAAAAGAGAAGTAAATATAAGAGATAAAATTAGAGAAAAAAGAGAGAAGTGAATAGAGAGAAAAAGAAGAGAGAAGTGAATAGAGAAGAAAAAAGCGAAAAATGAATCGAAGAAAAGAAAGAAGTGAGAAGTGAATAGCAGAAGTGTGAAGACGTGACAGAAAAAAAGAAAGAAAGAAGAGAGAGAAGAAGAGAGAAGGGAATATAAGAGAGAAAAGAAGTGGATAAAAGAGAGAGGTCAGAAAAGAAGAGAGAAGAGAATACATGTGAGAAAAGAAGATATAAATGAATAGAAGCATGGAAAGAATTTAGAAGTGAATAGAAGAGAGAAAAAGAAGAGAGACGCGTTTAGATGTGAGAAAAGAAGAGAGACGCGTTTAGATGTGAGAAAAGAAGAGAGAAGCGTTTAGATGTGAGAAAAGAAGAGAGAAGCGTTTAGATGTGAGAAAAGAAGAGAGAAGTGAATAGAAGAGAGAAAAAGAAGAGAGAGCGTTTAGATGTGAGAAAAGAAGAGAGAGGCGTTTAGAGAGAGAAAAGAAGAGAGAGGTGAATAGAAGAGAAAAAAAGAAGAGAGACGCGTTTAGATGTGAGAAAAGAAGAGAGAAGGTTTAGAGAAGAGAAAAGAAGAGAGAAGCGTTTAGAAGAGAGAAAAGAAGAGACGCGAATAGATGTGAGAAAAGAAGAGAGAAGCGTTTAGATGTGAGAAAAGAAGAGAAAAGTGAATAGAAGAGAGAAAAAGAAGAGAGACGCGTTTAGATGTGAGAAAAGAAGAGAGAAGCGTTTAGATGTGAGAAAAGAAGAGAGAAGGGAATAGAAGAGAGAAAAAGAAGAGAGACGCGTTTAGATGTGAGAAAAGAAGAGAGAAGTGTTTAGAAGAGAGAAAAGAAGAGAGAAGTGAATAGAAGAGAGAAAAGAAGAGAGACGCGTTTAGATGTGAGAAAAGAAGAGAAAAGTGTTTAGAAGAGAGAAAAGAAGAGAGACGGTTTAGATGAGAAAAGAAGAGAGACGCGTTTAGATGTGAGAAAAGAAGAGAGAAGTGAATAGAAGAGAGAAAAAGAAGAGAGACGCGTTTAGATGTGAGAAAAGAAGAGAGAAGCGTTTAGATGTGAGAAAAGAAGAGAGAAGGGAATAGAAGAGAGAAAAAGAAGAGAGACGCGTTTAGATGTGAGAAAAGAAGAGAGAAGTGAATAGAAGAGAGAAAAAAGAGAGACGCGTTTAGATGAGAAAAGAAGAGAGAAGAAAGAAGAGAAAAAAAGAGAGACGCGTTTAGATGTGAGAAAAGAAGAGAGAAGCGTTTAGATGTGAGAAAAGAAGAGAGAAGTGAATAGAAGAGAGAA
Organism: Acanthosepion pharaonis; assembly: GCA_903632075.3. Classification (NCBI taxonomy): domain Eukaryota; kingdom Metazoa; phylum Mollusca; class Cephalopoda; order Sepiida; family Sepiidae; genus Acanthosepion; species Acanthosepion pharaonis. Next base: position 2,652,878 of record CAHIKZ030000391.1, read on the forward strand.
AAAGAAGAGAGACGCGTTTAGATGTGAGAAAAGAAGAGAGAAGTGAATAGAAGAGAGAAAAAGAAGAGAGACGCGTTTAGATGTGAGAAAAGAAGAGAGAAGGTTTAGATGTGAGAAAAGAAGAGAAAAGGAATAGAAGAGAGAAAAGAAGAGAGACGCGTTTAGATGTGAGAAAAGAAGAGAGAAGTGAATAGAAGAGAGAAAAGAAGAGAGACGCGTTTAGATGTGAGAAAAGAAGAGAGAAGGTTTAGATGAGAGAAAAAGAAGAGAAAAGTGAATAGAAGAGAAAAAAGAAGAGAAGCGTTTAGATGTGAGAAAAGAAGAGAGAAGGTTTAGAAGAGAGAAAAGAAGAGACGCGTTTAGAAGAGAGAAAAGAAGAGAGACGCGTTTAGATGTGAGAAAAGAAGAGAGAAGTGAATAGAAGAGAGAAAAAGAAGAGAGACGGGTTTAGATGTGAGAAAAGAAGAGAGAAGCGTTTAGATGTGAGAAAAGAAGAGAAAAGTGAATAGAAGAGAGAAAAAGAAGAGAGACGCGTTTAGATGTGAGAAAAGAAGAGAAAAGTGAATAGAAGAGAGAAAAAGAAGAGAGACGCGTTTAGATGTGAGAAAAGAAGAGAGAAGAGTTTAGATGTGAGAAAAGAAGAGAGAAGTGAATAGAAGAGAGAAAAAGAAGAGAGACGCGTTTAGATGTGAGAAAAGAAGAGAGAAGCGTTTAGATGAGAAAAAGAAGAGAGAAGCGTTTAGATGTGAGAAAAGAAGAGAGAGAAGGGAATAGAAGAGAGAAAAAGAAGAGAGACGCGTTTAGATGTGAGAAAAGAAGAGAGAAGTGAATAGAAGAGAGAAAAAGAAGAGAGACGCGTTTAGATGTGAGAAAAGAAGAGAGAAGCGTTTAGATGTGAGAAAAGAAGAGAGAGGTGAATAGAAGAGAGAAAAAGAAGAGAGACGCGTTTAGATGTGAGAAAAGAAGAGAGAAGCGTTTAGATGTGAGAAAAGAAGAGAGAAGGAAAAGAAGAGAGAGAAAAGAAGAGAGAAAAGAAGAGAGACGTTTAGATGTGAGAAAAAAGAAGAGAGAAGCGAGAAAAGAAGAGAGAAAAAAAGAAGAGAGAAGAGACGCGTTTAGATGTGAGAAAAGAAAGAGAAGGAATAGAAGAGAGAAAAGAAGAGAGACGCGTTTAGATGTGAGAAAAGAAGAGAGAAGCGTTTAGATGTGAGAAAAGAAGAGAGAAGTGAATAGAAGAGAGAAAAAGAAGAGAGACGCGTTTAGATGTGAGAAAAGAAGAGAGAAGCGTTTAGATGTGAGAAAAGAAGAGAAAAGTGAATAGAAGAGAGAAAAAGAAGAGAGACGCGTTTAGATGTGAGAAAAGAAGAGAGAAGCGTTTAGATGTGAGAAAAGAAGAGAAAAGGAATAGAAGAGAGAAAAGAAGAGAGACGCGTTTAGATGTGAGAAAAGAAGAGAGAAGTGAATAGAAGAGAGAAAAAGAAGAGAAAAGAAGAGAGATGTTGAGAAAGAAGAGAGAAGCGTTTAGATGTGAGAAAAGAAGAGAGAAGGGAATAGAAGAGAGAAAAAGAAGAGAGACGCGTTTAGATGTGAGAAAAGAAGAGAGAAGTGAATAGAAGAGAGAAAAAGAAGAGAGACGCGTTTAGATGTGAGAAAAGAAGAGAGAAGCGTTTAGATGTGAGAAAAGAAGAGAGAAGTGAATAGAAGAGAGAAAAAGAAGAGAGACGCGTTTAGATGTGAGAAAAGAAGAGAGAAGCGTTTAGATGTGAGAAAAGAAGAGAGAAGAAGAGAAGAGAAAAAAGAAGAGAGACGCGTTTAGATGAGAAAAGAAGAGAAAAGAAGAGAGAAAAAGAAGAGAGACGCGTTTAGATGTGAGAAAAGAAGAGAGAAGCGTTTAGATGTGAGAAAAGAAGAGAAAAGTGAATAGAAGAGAGAAAAAGAAGAGAGACGCGTTTAGATGTGAGAAAAGAAGAGAGAAGCGTTTAGATGTGAGAAAAGAAGAGAGAAGTGAATAGAAGAGAGAAAAAGAAGAGAGACGCGTTTAGATGTGAGAAAAGAAGAGAGAAGCGTTTAGATGTGAGAAAAGAAGAGAGAAGCGTTTAGATGTGAGAAAAGGAGAGAGAAGTGAATAAGAAAAAGAAAAAGAGGTAAGTGAATAAAAGAAAAGAAAGACGAGAGAAATGAATAGGGAAAGAGAGAAAAGAGAGAAGTTAATAAAAGTAGGAAAAGAAACGCGAAGGAGATAGAAGAGAGAAAAGAAATAGAAGTGGATAAAAGAAGAATGAATTGAAAAAAAAAGAGAAAAAAGAAGAGAGAAGTAAATATAAGAGAGAAAAGAAGAGAGAAATGAAAAGAAGTGAGAAAGGAAGTGAATAATAGAGAAAAGATTGAAAAGAAGAGAGAGCAAAGAGAATATAACGCCCTTGTGCATTTAATGTCTTCTTGAGTGAAATTGAAAAAAAGCTTTTCAGTTTTGAATATTTGCAATTGTAGTCCCTTTGTTCATTAAACATTGACATACCTTCATATCTAGGATTGCTATATTAATATAATTTGGATAGCTTTTTAAAGTTAAATATTTAATGAATCCACGATCATCTTCCATATTTTATATGTAACGAAGCAATTTGGAAATTTGCAGCCATAGAATTAACAAGGAGCTTATTCAATGACTAACTTAAGAACAAAGTGATGTGTAGTGTTCCTAACTCACGGAAAGTATAGCTGGCCACACGTATTCAATGATATCCGTCTTACTAGGGCGGCTAGCCAATCCCTATTGCAGAAGATTTCTTAGGCACATTTGCGTTTGTTCAACACCCACAGTTCCCACCTGTGGTTTATACTGCAACTATGCTGTTATTAGTTACAGTTTGTGGGAAAGAGCGTGTTCATTATTTACATTATCTACTATGTCATGTGTCCTTGAGGACATCCGTGAATGAATTGCAGGGTATTATAAAGGCGTTAGTAAGATCCAGTGACAGGACCCAAAGAGTCTGAGTTCAATACCCGGTTAAGGCAGTGAAGAACTTTCAGAGGGAAATTAACAAGAGATAACTGATAATTGACATCCATCAAACATGGCACGTGGATCTAGAACAATCTACTCCAGGGAGTGAAATAAAGGATTGAGTTCGACATTCCAACCACCTGAAGAGCGTACAACGGCCGAAACGTTGTAATAAATATGGCGAGAAAGATGAGGACAATAGCCCGAATAATGTAAATAATGTACTTAATACCTCATCTCAGAAATATAGACAAAGAGCGTGTTATCTAGCGTGATCAAGAGTTAGACCAAGCGCTCGGTCACGATGACTTTTGACTTCGTGCTAGTACAGCATAATTGCGTCTACCCAATTTCGCTAACAAGGCTTTTTCAGCACGCTGGGATCGACCCCTAGAGACCGATAACATCAGGAAGTCTCCTTCCTGACAAATCGACCATGGTGAGATTCGAACCCGCATCTCATGGTCAGAAAGCGGACGTTCTAACTTTTGGTACCCATAGACTCACGGGAAGTAGCATTCACTCAAATGCATCGTGGATAATAGCCGTAGCTATTTATAGTCTTTGTGACTTCATATATAAATGAGCCACCTCGCTAAGATTCATGGAAATATTGAAATAGCAGAACCGTGAAATTTTACGTTTATTTCTACTTATCAAGTTATTTTAGCAAGCTATATCTTTTTTCATAGATTCTTATTTATTCCACATTACAAAGCTTTAAAAAATAAGTCAATGACAAACGTCACAATATAAATGTCACGTTAAAAATTAACAAATACATACAAATGACAAAACAAAAAAAAAAGAGAAATCAGGATGACGTAGAAGCTGTAGTATGAACTTTAAATAAAATGTAGTAACAGGCTTACAGTAATTATATTTTCGTCATTTGATTTTTTTAAATCGATATCAACCCATGCAAGGAATTAAAGCCTTTAAAATACAAAGGGTTAGAAGGTGTGAAAGAAATAGAAACAGAAATAGTTTTAATGAGCGGGAAGAGAAAAGGTTAATTGAGAGGGCAGTAAATAGCGATGGACATTGCATTTAAATTTATGCAGATTAATGTTGGCTGGAAAGCATACAGCCAGAAGGGATTTCCACTAGCGATAGGTGCGAGAAAAGAAACTGTTAGTATAGAACTTACGGTAACATCAAACCAATTGATGAGATCTGGACGCCATTCAAGTCCCGCGCTTAAATTCATGTAATCTAGGTACCACAGGTGTAGGTGTTCATGCGGACAATTACCATGAAAGTATTTATGGAAAAGGCACAGAGATGCAGCTTGACGTCGGTGTGCAAGTGACTGAAGCCAAGCCGACAGATCAGGACCGATAATATTGCTGATTCTTCTTTGGATCTTATTAATTGATTCAAAGTAAATAGCAGAGTCACAGGACTATATGGGGCAAGAATAGTCTGAGTATTGAAGAATGGCAGACATATTAAAAAAAAATATGTTGGACTCTGATTTAATCCTTGTACGTGTCTGAGTATTTATTTAAATCTTGTCAGCGGAGACATTTGCTTAATTCTCCTGTCAGGGGCAAGGCAAGTGGCGACTGAAAGGTAGTTGTTAGCGGTGAAAGCAATTTAAGTAAATTCAAATATTACTCTGAAAACAGATTTTGATTTTGTTCTTGAGTAATATTTCTATTGACGGCGCGTCTTAATTATTATATAGTAATCACTGTTCCATAAATACTCTGGTTAAATATCTAGCAATACTTAAGCATCTTATAAGCTGCCAGTGAAGGCTTTATTCGACTTACTTTAGCGCTAAATAATCATATCCTAATTTATTTGAGTAGTTGCGACAAGTTTCAAGCCTGCGAATATTTGCTAGTGAATTATTTTCATTTTCTGTTTTCTCAAGGGTGATTAGCAGTTCAAATAAAACGTAGAAGACGACCCTGCTACTGCAGCTGTTTCTGCCTCTGTTTTGAACACAGTAATAGTAACAGTGTCGTCCATATCAGATTATTCGAGTCTCTTCTTTTCACGGTATAAATAGTAGCACAAAAGGAGCTGATATAAAAGTCCTTTTTTTAGCTTTTCGTAGTCCTTTTGGAAAATGTCCTGTCGCATTTTTTTACAAAATTAATTTAAGGGCAGTTTTTTTGAAACTTCATACGAAAACCCCGTTAATCCTTTCATTCTAATGTTTTTTCATATTTTGCATATATTTTATTTTCATATCAGGAAGGGCAAATGTTTATCGATTTTACTCTTTTAAAATGTGTTTACATCAAAAAATATATAAGACATTTTATATTCTAGGAATTACAAAAAAAGAAAAAAACTTTCTTCACAAACGGAAGCGATAAAATTATTCGTTCGTTTTATGGAAATTAAACTTGTAGCGTATGACTAGGCCCAAAATATTTTGGTCACATTCACTCGGAAAATTTTTGTCTCGAAGATTCCCTTCGTATGTGTCGACAATGAGTTTCAGAAATCCGTACTTTCTGAAATTCTATGTAAGCAGTATAATACCATGAAATGAGAAAAAGTGTCTAAACATTGTCAGTGCATTTCTCATCATGAGAGCGATTCTCAGTTTAATCAAAATGTCGTCTTCTGCTCGTCATTGATGTGTGAAATGACTGCCAAATATTTCCTGGTGAGAAAACTCACTGATAATGAAGAGTGGGTTCTTCTTAATCATATCCTGCGAAAAGGAAAATGATTAGAGCAGGCTGAAAAAGGACTACACTATAACTACACTAAAACATTATATTCTGTGTTTGGGGGGATATGAAAGGTGTTGTCTATCAGGAACTGCTACACCCAAATTAAACTGCTTATATGTCCGAACGGTTCGACAAGGTCAAATTGAGAACTAATCTAAAAAATGGTCTACATTCTGTTGTTAAATGGTGCAAGGAATGTCTTGTTAATTTTACTTTTTACCTTCCATCAACAATGGCTGATGCAAAACTTCAGGAGAGGGATTCATTACCCCGTCTAAAGTTTTCTGCTGACATAAAGTGAAAATATTTTATTGAATGAATGGCAAGGTCCGCTGCTAATAATATCAGTTCACGGTGTCGTTCTAAACAATTTATCTCGCCTGAATCTATCTTATATATATATATATATATATATATATATATATATATATATATATATATATATATTATACCATCGGCTTTCCATACTTTTAACACTTTACTTCATTTTCACTCTCACGTAGTCATGTGTGATGTCATGAACCGCAATCCGATATTTGCTTCCTGCGTTTCATATGCACGAATTTATCATTGCATAACAATCTTCAATGCAAACAAAACTGAAATGTCCACAAAACTGAAATGTCCACGACAGTCTGTTTCATTCTAGACGCGATCGTTAGGCCACGATTGCTGACGAATGCGTCTAGCATGAAACAGACTGTCGCCTCTAAATGTTGACTTCAATATTCACTTTTAAATTTACACACGCTCTATCTCTGATATTGAGCACTTTATCGCATAAATATAGCACACCTTAAGACTATGTTTCTTCATATATATATATATATATATATATATATATATATGAATGTTTTGCTTCCCTCTCCTCATTCTATAGCCTGGTTCCACGAGATTCATTTTTTTCAGATGGTCGCAAATTTCTTTAGAAGGAAAACATTTTGGTAACTGTTAAATGTTTAAAACTGATACTCAAAGCTTCTTTCCATCAAAATTTTAATATCTTATTGACCAATGTTCCAATAGATAGGATAATAAAAAGGCTAATAATATATTGATTAAATATAATAATTAAAATCAATTAAGCATTTGCTTCTTTAAACATTAAATGAAAAAGGACATCTTTTTGAAAAGTAATAGTTAGTTTCTTTTTTCAAAATTTTGGTCAAGCAAAAATTGGGGAAATGAAGCAGCTTGAACTGTATATTATGAGACTCTAGACATGTTTATATTTTTAGGGGTTAGGCAAACATCAACCCTGATGTCTGTTGCACATAGCAACGATTCGGGGGATGAAACTATCTTAGTATATACTACTCCTTACCAATAGAACACGAAAGAAATTAGTTGATTTTGCACTGTCAATATCGCATAGGAATTCGGTATGGATCATTTAGAATTTATTTTCCTTGGT
>CAHIKZ030000391.1:2667500-2670000 GCA_903632075.3 Acanthosepion pharaonis
TATATTTACGTACACATTTTCTAAATATCTAAAATCTGGCCATATACCAACCTTTCGTATTTTTAAAGAAATCTCATTTGGATCAAGAATGATCGTAGTTTATGTATGGCACAAGGCCGAAATAGGGGGCACCCAGTGAGAATCGAACTCACTGCTCAGTCGTAATTGTTCAAGCTAGACAAGTTTGCTAAAAATTACACCGCCTCGAGGTGTCCCAATAGAAAGATTACATATTGAAAGACAAGGTATATACATTCTTCATATTACACGGAATTTGTATGGCACCTGAAAGTAAAAGGAATATTTTAATAGAAAATTATATGTGCTACATTCAACTGTGTCCGCATTCAGGAGAATATATCTGACTTTAGTCATTGTCAGCGTTATTGTGTTGGTTCTCTTTCATAAAATAATAACATTTCACTGAAATATATACATATAACCTTGACTTGTCTTAATTCTAAAGTCTTTCATCTTCCCCAGCTGACACTTTTAAAGTGCGAGACTGAAAATGAGCAAAAGATATCGACGAGAAGCGAAACAAAATTTATGTGCGTAGGCGGCTGACGTGTTATAGGCCGAGAATGACGAACCGGTAAATTGCGTAGGAGTTTTGAATACACCTCGAAACAAAAAAAGAACAACTAAGAGAACATAAATATTAGCGGCATTTCCAAAATAATATTTTATAGCTATATATCTATGCTTTCAGTGCCGTGTGGTAGAATTGCTTATATTATAAATAGATTCTACGTTGGGTTCAACTGGATAAAAAGCTGGCACTATAAGAATTCAGTCCCTTGGCCGCCTTCTACTGGGAATACTTTGCCTGCTACACAAATATTTTGCATTTATTTAAGCTCCAACAAAACAGTCATTATCCCAGAAGATACGACCACAAAATATCCAAGACATATATACATATATATATATATATATATATATATATATATATATATATATATATATATATATATATATATATATATTAGGGTAGGTCGATTTTGGAACTGTAAAAAGAATAACTCGAGGAAAGTTGCAAAATAACGTCAAATATTACCACAAAAAATATCTTTCTTCAAAACTTCGTATTTATTTGAGCAATCGATCTTAAAGACAAAATAAATCTCAAATTTTATCATCATAACGGTGTCACCGGAGACATGTGTATGTTAAATTAAAACCGAGACTTAACGAAATGAAAAAAAGAAAATAACGCTTAATAATAGATATTTTTGAGTTTATTATCTATTCTCTTATTAAATTAAATGAAATTACTACAAATAAAAAATAAAACACACTAAAAATATTTAGTTTAAAATACAAATAACTACTCATGAACGGCGTCGTTTTTACTGGATATTTTTTCGGTATTTACCGGTAGTAATTACCTCCTTTTGTATGTTCGTTTTATTTTTGTTTACGCTTTTAACTAGCGCAAATATCTATTTTATTTTTCATCAAAATATTCTTAACTATTTAAAAAAATACAACTTTTATAATTATTGTAATTTGTTTATATTTTGAAAATTAATGTTTTATTAAAAAGCCTGTTTACAAGCTAATCCCGGAATTAATTCTACTTTTATGTAAATAAACATTACTTTTAATTTAATAATGCATTTCAAACTTTATTTTCCAATTTATTTTGAAAAATATTTTTGTATAATTTCTGATAATACATATATTTTCTTTGTCAGATATTTTTAATAAAATGGCAGGAAAAACATCCCAAAGGGCCTAGCATACCGTGAAATTTTGATAAGGCTATATAGCGGCGAGCCTTATCAAAATTCCAAGATATGCTCTAGAGTTGATCATGGGTGATGTATCTTACAATCTTGGAGCCAGCCTTGCAAATGCATTGCTCTTGGATTTGAGGGCTATGGGCTTCCTTATCCGCAAAATTAATATAAAAAGATATTTATATAGATAAATGTAAAATTGATAGAGCAAAGGTTAAAGTGAAAACAAATGCCCATCAACAGCATGATGAAAAGGTGGAACATTTTTGTATTGGAGTTGATGGGAGAACTGACAAAGACACATTAATGTACAAGGAAATAGTGGAGGAAAATGGAGAGAAGACTGAAAACAACCCCCCCCAAAACCAAGAGACCAGAACGCCACTTGACTGTCACAAAGATGACATATGAAAGTGAATATCTGACACCTAAGGCTCTTCCTAATATTGGTGCAATTGTCGTGGTTCTTGCCGAGCAAGTGGCTGATGTTCTGCATGAATTCAACAGTGTGAGCACTATCAAGGCTATCCTTGTTGACAAACACTAATGTCAATTCAGGCTGTGAAGGTGGATTTGCTGCACCTCTAGAAATCTTCATACTATTGGTTGCTCCTTGCACCAAAATAAACTTCTGTTTAGAGCTCTTTTTAAACATGTAGATGGTACCACAAAAAAGTCCTGCCACATTCAATGGTACACTTGGAAGATTACGTGCAAATGATTATTACCAAAATTTACCCCAAATATCATTTTCT
>CAHIKZ030000391.1:2677500-2695000 GCA_903632075.3 Acanthosepion pharaonis
ACGATATTATGTGAATATAAAGGATAAGTGTCGCTTGGTTCTAGTCTTGAAGGTGTTAAAACTATAGTCGTCGGGGAAGAATCCATGCAGGTTTTTGTTCCCTAAAGCTGCGGACATTGAAATGAAACTGTGAGTTGAATTTCATCCTAACCGAATGGAATAAGAATTGTTCCTCCATGTATACATGACATGTCGGGTCTTAAATATAAAGTTTTGAACGATGGAACTAAAGAATATGGCTTCTGAGAACATTTTCTATGGAATTGCGATAGAGGGGTGAGAACCTTGCGACGTAGTATCCGTAGGGAAGAGGCTGTACAGCCGAAAATAATTCAGCATCTACGAAGCCGTATAAACGCTTTTGAACTTTGTCGATACTGAAAAGAGAAGACTGGGTAAGTTAAATGGGGCAAAAATACTCCACGCTTTGTCTTATGTGGGTCTTGGACTGCCTGAAGTATCTGAGATAAGAAAAAAAAAGATTGTGCTTATGTACACCGCTCACCTACTCAGGTAAATTCTATCAATCTAAAATATAATATCCTTAGCCGGTCTTTAGTACTGTGCATTATCAATAAAACATTATCCTTTAGGGTTATCTAAATAAAAAAAATATTAAATATATATATATATATATATATATATATATATATATATATATATATATATATATATATTTATATTTATATGCAATTTTCAATAAACAATTCAAAATTTTAATATTATCTTATAATGTGTTCCCAGCAATATCATGGTGCTATACACTTTTATAATTTTTTTCTTTTTATTACTTATGATCAAACAAATGATCTAATAAAACGTATCCATTGAGTCGTCTTTTTTTTAATCTTTTCCATATTTTTACACAATTCTACCCTATCGAATACAGTATAAAATAACTGCATATTCTGCGAGTGTTGTTTCATAATTAAAATATTGGTTTTGAATTAACTTTCCATTCAACGTATCTAATGCAAAATATATCAAGCTTATTCTTTAAAGAGTAAAAATGTGAAGTCAGTTTGTAAGCAAAATCTGCCGAAATCTGGGTATGTCTGCACATTTTGTCAGGCGAATATTAAATATGCTCAAAAATTGGCAAAAATCTATGAATCTAATGTAACGTGAGTGCACGTATCACAGCAAACACCATCTTTTATACTGTGTGCAATGTTGATCTCATAAAAGTAAAAAATCAACCTGGCATAGTATACGATATCACAGTCAAGATCCTGAAGATCCATGACCGCTTAGATAATAAAATATCATGGCTTTATCCGGTTGCATTGTTTAAGCATAGGTTCCTCCATTAGGTCACGTAAAAAAGCAGCTTATCACAATGAAAAAAGGCTCATAAATCAACGAAAACAAAGTTTTCTCTGAATATGTTGTTATTAATTGAAAGCTAAAGCATTAAATTTATTACTTACAGTAAGTAACATATTTTGGTGTCTTTCATATAGAAATTATATAGATTGGAATGTCAAATATATGCTCGATTTTTGTTTAATTTTCTTAAAGGCGGCCATTTTCTTAACTTCTAAGAAATTTGTAAACAAAAACAAAATTTTGATTTTAAACTTCTTCCTAAAATAAATTTATATATTCTTGCCACGTTATTTGAGTAAAATTAGAAAATTTAAAGTTAAATTAATCTGATATGAAACAAACAGTACTTACTTATAGCATAAAAATTTGTATCCAAATGTTTCTTAACGATGTTTCTGAATTTATCAAAGAAATCGATTGTGACGAGGTCATGACAGATTACTATGGATGATCAAAATTGACAATTTTTGCAAAGTAAGCGAACACGGTTTTTTAACTAGTACTTTTTAAATATTAACATTTTTATTCAGCAATTATGTAATATCTTTCTTTTTTATTTCATACTTTCTTAATTCGATAATAGTTTAAAGATTTTTATTAATTAGATAATTGTTTAAAATTTTTAAGGATTATGTCAGATATACATTTCCATACGTAGAAATTATGAACGTTTTTTCAATAAAAATTTTTTTTAAAATAATTTTAAAAATATTTTGGGTCAAACGACTGTTATGTGCTTTTCAAATTTCGATTCGTAAATTTACTTTTTTCATTAACGTTATCATTGCATTACGTGCTTGAAAGCAATAAAAAAATTTTAAACGATTTTTGAAGTATTAAGAAGTTAATGAAAAAAATTTTTAAAATGAAAAAAAAAATTGTAAAAAATACATTATTCATCGAAAATTTTTAATTTCTTCACAAAATAATGTCCCTAATATAACGTATTTACTAAAATAGGTGAAAGCTTTTCTAATTAAATAATGTCATAGTTTTTTACATTTTTTTTTATAAATCAAAGCAGATTTTTTATGAAACCGAGTACTGTTTTACAAAAAAAAAAGCTGGTGATTTACTTTCTACAAAGAATCCTGTTTATAACTAATAAAAAAAATCCAGCGCATGAAGATTTAATTTCTCGAAATTTCATGAAAATATGTAAGTGGGTGGAAACATGTTAAAAAAATCACTTTAATAAAATTGTCGGAAAAAAAAACTTCAAAAATAATTTCATTCATTTCTGAATAAGTTCTGAAAGTTTCATTAAAATCCGAAATTATTTGATTTTTGCAAGAATTTCCTAATTAATGTGTTTTCCTCGGGAAAAGCGCAAAATAAAGCAAACCTTTTTTAGTCTTTTCGCGCTGTCGTAAAAAACGTGCTAGAAACGAGGAAAAAATTTCAAAAAATATTTTAAAAATACTTTGGTCTTTCCTCTTCATAACAACATAAACATATTGAGACAAAATTTTGTAACCGTTGATTTATGGACCTTTATTCATCGTGATATACTGCTTTATTAAGTGACCTTATGGAGGAACCTATTTATGCATTATACTACGGAGTTTTGTAAATAAATATATATAAATATATATATATATATATATATATATATATATATATATATATATATATATATATATATATTGTTTATACGTTCTTTTGATAGATACAAATATTTAAGTAAATGTTCTGTTGAAAGAAACAATATTAACAACATTTACTGGTCTGAATGTCCAAGAAATTTCATAGAAAATATACGTTCTTCGATAGGAATTGAAGCTATATCCTACACGGAACCGTCATATAACCTGATGTGCTATACTATTTAGCTACAGAGGGACTGTCTAATTAGCAAAGTCGAATTACTAAAAATTTCCCATATTAAGATACGCTTCCAGCAGATATGAGCGTTCGAGAGAAATCATTTCAAATTTGTAGTTTAAAAGCAATAAATAGACTTTCCTAACCAGATTTTTCCTCTCTGGCTGAATGGTATAGCTCGTCCGACTATATGACGGTTTCATGCATGATACAGGTTGGATGCCTGCAGGAGGACACATTCAGGCTTGTAAATGTATTTTGATACTGTTTTTTTATAAACAATGCATTTACTTAAATATCTGTATCTATAAAATAACGTATAATCAATAAATATATTAAAACAATTGTCGAACATAGTCTATTTTATATATATATATATATATATATATATATATATATATATATATATATGAAAAATAGAGTTTCAAGGTGCGCTATATTTAGGGGATATAGTCCTGAATATCAGAGATAGAGCGTATGTTAATATAAATGTAAAAGTGAACCTTGAAGTTAGCATTCAGAGGAGACCGGCTGTTTCATGCTAACGCCAGACGCAATTGTCAGGGTGCCTTTTTCAATCTTGTTTAAATCTTTTTTTTTTCTTTTTTCAGATTTTTTACACACACAAAAACACACACACATATATATATATATATATATATATATATATATATATATGTGTGTGTGTGTGTGTGTGTTTATTCAAAAAGAAAGAACAGATTTCGAAAATTCAATAAAAAAACTAATGTTAAGAGAGAGAAACAAATTCAACACATTACTGGGATAATTAAAAGTTTAAGTTTATTAAAATAAGTGAAATTCTTTTTTCAAACTTGTTTTTTTCAGATTTTATTCTAAATTTAAATAGTTATTTTTTGTGTCAATCCTTAAAATAAATACACATCAAAAGAAGTCGTTTTCTTTCCTGCAATTTGCGAAGTGCAAATCTTTTGTTCAAATTCAACGTGACTTTTGCCGCCAATTTCGAAAAGATCCACCCAGTCATAAGCCAATTTAAAAGTGGCATTTAAAATTTTGTAGAAAATGGTTGCATTTGTAAAGGGAAAATCACAGGTCACCTACGCATGTCTGATGAAAATGACCAGCGTATCCAAGAATCGATTAATTGGTGGAAACTTTTCCTATCCCATGATGTGTTGAATGTGTTTCTGTCTGTTAACATTTGTTTTTATTAAGTTGTCGAAATCTGCTCTTTCTTTTTGTTGTGACCTGCTTAGGGCCAGAAATAAAGACACAAAGAGAGGAATTGAGTTAAATAAATACATTAACCGAAACAGTAATACAAACGAGAGGGTTATAGCAGGAATGTTCGGTCCGACTCTCAGAGCTGACTGCTGGAAACTTCCCTCTCCAAAAGGCAGTACCTGCTCCTATTTATAGCTGCGAGAGTCCATGCGTGCGCAGGAACATCACCATAACATTCCTGAATAAAATACAATTCAAGAATATTAAATTACAATTTTTAAAATATAGAATTATAAAATATAATTCAATTATAGATAGTCCTTAAATGTGCTTCATACATATGTACGTGCGTAAATTGTCATAACACTTTTTGAATAACCTATTTTTTTTAATCATATTAACCTATGTAAGGCACTAAAGTCACTAAGACACAAGCGGTTACAGAGCGTGGAAGAACAACAACAAAATAAAGAGGAACATTAGGGAGCGAGGGGAATAGAAGTGTGATCAAGACAGTTGATAACGATTAACATTGCATTTAAATTTTTGAAGATCAAAGCTGGCTGGAAAGAATGAAGCCGGAAGAGAGGTGAGGTTACATGTAGCCAATTCAACGGGGAATTTTTTAAGTCTTCTAGCCAGTCTATTACTACACTTAAATTCATAAAACCTAGGTACTATAGCGAAGAATTCCTCCGTATTGTTACCGTGAAAGTATTTATAGAAAAGCCATAGGAAGCTACATTATGGTGCCGGGAAAGTTATTGAAGTTATGCTAGTTTAGGACCAGTAATATTGTTGATGCTTCTTTGGATTTTATCAAGAATCTCGAAATATACAGCAGGAGTACCAGATCATATTCGGTAGCAATATTGAAAGCATGGACGAATGGTAGATTTATAAACATGTAAAATAGATTCTGAAGAGAAAACAATCCTTGCATGACATAATGGACCGAATTTCTTAGCAGCGGGCCTAGCAATGAATTAAATATTGTCTTTCCACTTCATATCAGACGAGAATGTTAGACCAAGAAGGAGCAACGAATAACTTTCATAGCGGTTTGCATCAGCCAGACTGAAGGATGGCATGAAGGAGCCTTTCAGGTGATTAATGAAGAGAAGTTTCGTTTGGGTGACGTTAAAATTAACGATGCGTTCCATCCAGCAGTTAACAACAAACTGTGCGCCATTTTTTAAGGATATTCTGACAATTTGACTATATCGAAATGATCATCAAACTTATTATCGAGACAGAAGTAAATGGCTGTTTCATCAGCATAGATCCCGAGTGGAGAACTGGGATTTGATATCATTGAGGTTTTTAATTTTATGATATATTTTCTTGAATGTAATTTCTGGCTTTATAGGATAATTAAAAATTAAAAAAACGCCTTTATTTTGAAAAAAAAAAGAATTTGATAGAAATGATTTTGTAATTTAAAAATTCCCAATAGGCAACATTAGGTCTCATTTTTCAATAAACAAATAAGCCTGCTTGCAATTTTCACAAATAATACGACAAATCCAGAAATTCTTTCTAGTTATTTGACAGAGATATTCAGAAAGCTACTTATATATTCATGAAAATTTGAGATGCCATTTGTTGAATATTAAACAGAAATAAATGGTGATCGATGAAGTCACTGCACTAAGGAATATTTGAATTGTGATTTCGTGTATTTACGGTAGCTGTAAAATTTTTATCATCATATTTTTTAAAATGTTTTTCTTAGTGCTGTTTGTGAATTTTATCGGATACCTAGAAATTAAGAAATAAAATACTTTATTTAAAAAAAATAAAAGTAACATTTAAAAATCAATTTTGACGTTTCAAAACTTAAAATATGCAAAAATATGATCGATTTTTATTTTATTATAGAAATATAACTGCTTCTAAATGACACAAATGTCGTTACTAAAAGCTAGAAACTTCTTGTAGTTAATTGGCAGTCCTATTCAGAAACTATATTGAATCATCTTGAAAATATCACGTGCAGCTTGTTACGTATTAAAAAACTATAGATTTTCGGGTGTTCAAACAGCCCCGTGGTAACAATGCTGGGTTAAATTATCTGTTATATATCGTTCACGGGAATGATACCAGGATGGCTCTATTTGCTTTTTGTATAGTCTTTTTGTTTTTCTATTTGGATGTCTAAATAAGTCCGGTTGCTAGCCAAGGCACGAGAGTCCAGTATTCATTGTTTTTTAACCTATTGTTGCTACGATGCCAGCTCCTGCGAGCGGATGTCGATTCGTAGATTAAAATGCATCCGTATGTTAAGTAATTTCACCTGGAAACTGCTTTGCTACATGAACCAAAGACACACATATCAGTATGTGTAACGTTCAGTTCTACAACTCACACGAACATGAAAAAAAAAAAAAAGAATAAAGGAAATCACGTATTTGAAACAAAGGGAATAGATGATAAAACTGGTAAATAAAAAAAATAACCATTAAATGGTATGTGTGTATGTGGAGGTGTGGCGTGTAACTGAGATAATTTTGCTTCGTGACGAAAGCTGAAATTAACTTTCTGCCTAAATCTTGACATGCACTTAACCATTTTAAATCAAAGACAATTACTTTAAACATAATAACAATGAAATCGACAAATACGGAAAGATATTTTTAAAACGTGACATTCGTCTAAGGAAAATGAGAAAAACAGAGAAAATAGTTTTCAAAATCATAAAAGACACACAACATAAAAATGAAACAAGTTAGGAAAAAAAATCAAGACAGTCAACATATCAGTGACCATTTTTGTAAAATTTTCAGTAACATTAGAAAAACTGACAAGAGGCTCAGAAAATTAAATTTGATCACACATTAAGTTAAACAAAACATTGGTCAATGTAATTAGTCCTACTGGTAAATGTATCCATAGCTGCCTCCCCCTTGAGTTGAATAAAGCATCAGCACAAACTGACATATTTGTCTGCTATTTGTTTTACAATCTGAATTAAAAAAAAAAACAAAACAAAAAACTGTGATCGTTTTTAGGCGTGTATTTTTATATGATTAACTTACAAAGCATCCGTTATAAAATATTTGAAAGAAACATAAAGAGTTAATAAAAGAATTGGCCCGTGTGGTGAAGCCAACTATAGTTGTCTCCCTCCCCCAAACTACACGACTAGAAAAGAAACGGTTGAACCTCACTTATGGCGTTGAATAAAGCGTTATTACAAGCTGAATTATGTGTCTGTTATTTTTTTTACAATCCAAGTTTTAAAAATAATTGTGATCGTTTTTCAGACGTGTATTTTTATATGATTAATTTCCAAAGCATCTTTTATAAAATAACTGAAAGAAAAATAAAGGAAGTCAATAAACAAAAAAAATTATTAAACACTCAAAGTCCTTGGTATTTCTTGGATAACCCTTTATACATGCAAAGTTAGGCACACTTATTTCAAATATATACCTCCTAGAATTACCTTCCACTTACTTTTATGTCATTAGTTAGATGAAGATAATATAACCCTAATGTCTTACCATTATGCCGGAGGTATTTCTCGGATGTAAATGTATGAGTATAATAATGAACTGAAGATATTTCCAGGCTTAATTCAGTGTCACAAAAGAATTATCTCGAACCTCCCAGAAATACTTTCCACACAGTTATAAGGCATTAGTTAGATGATGATACCATTACCACTAATATCTTACCATTATGTTGGAGGTACTTCTCAGAGGTAAAAGAATCAGCTCGAACCTTAATTTCTCATTGAAAAACTAGCGAACAAATCGCCGTTCTATAAGTCCGTCGGTCTATTTAATGTTGATTGATCCCTCTCGATTTGGGAAATTAAAAGATAAGAGGAAACAATATGGCTGTGGTTTAACAGATTGGATGTACTGGTTGTATAATGGTTATTGGCGCGGAAATTATTTGATTGATTCATTCGATTTTTTACGACTTATCAATCATTTACAGGCTATTCAAAATCAGAAAATACTTTTAGATTGTCAGAATTTCTTTGGATATAATAATAGTTTAGCAATACAAATCTTACTAATTAACCCATAACTGCGAGGAGAATAAGTGGATTCATACATTTCCCAAGAGTATTTTCGAGGAAATTAACATAAACCCAACCGGAATTTTCCTATTTCGTGCCTTTATCCATCACACTATTCGCACGTCCAAACTTACAGCACCTGGTATTTCGAACCGGTCACCCGTCTAGGTAATCGACTAGACTCGACGTTGCCTAACTTCGTGGTTAGCGTGAGGGAAGCGGTGTTTCCATGTAGTATGGCCGTGAGGAACGGAAATAGTAATCGGTATGCTGAGTTCAATTTCCGACCGAGTGTGTCATGTTCATTAGCACTACTGCCCTTTGAAATGAGACGGATCCAACTTCCTCCGGTTTTGAGTAAAATAACTAGGCAGACTACGTTCACTTGCTTTGATTGCCGACTAGTCTAGGAGAAGAAATACGCCGACTTTTACAGTTGCAGTGTAGCATGAGAAGTGCATTGTAACATTTACGGCATGAAATAAAGAAGAATAAGATATAATTTAAAGATTAAAAAAAAAAAGAAAATTTCCTAACTAGTAAGCAGCTACACTATTTTTTGCAAATGTGTGAAATTTCTAAAATATGATATATATAACAAAGTCATTTGACAGTCACAATTCCCCAAAGGAAAAGAATTTGCATTGGCTCAGGAATTGACGAACCAGTAAATAACGGGAAGAAAATATTTCGTTGTAAAAATGTGTTGTTCTTCATCCAAAATGTTTTTAATGAGAATGTTTTGCCTGGTAGCGAATACATGGTCTGCAAAAGTTATGTCCCTTTCGTCACCGTCTTTGTCAATGATATATAACCGGCATAATTTCCCTTTACTACAATTCTTGTAGTTTCCTTTAACCTATCAACACTTTCTGCATATCTTATAGTGTTAAGAATTTGGCCGCTAATAATGAATTCTGGTAGGACTTCTAATTCTTTCCGGATCAACTCAGTATAAAGTTTGAACAATTCGGATGAGATGACACATTCTTGTCATACGCCCCATTTTATTTTATTTTATTTACTGAATAGATTGTTTTTTATAATATGTATTATTTTCAGACGTGCTTTATCTTTATAAGAATGGTTTTAGTAACTTTTTTTTTCTTTTCCGGATCGTATATACCTTGCTTCCTGTATATTTGATAGTCTTTTTTTTTCAGTAGGCCGTCCAAGTATCTAAACTTAGTGCTAACATTCGCATGGATTGTTACAGTTTCTGTTTGATTATAAAGCTATTTACACTGAGAGATGGATCTTCTATTAATATTCTGTGTCCATTATTGATTCGCACAGATTTCCATGCCCAACCCGAAAAGATAAGTCACTTTGTAAGAATTGCACAGCTTCTTTGACGTAACGTTTTGACATGATGCCAACTCCAAATAGGCACATCGTTTGGCTAATACATACATCACCAGTATATATTCTGATGACACTGTCTAGCTCAAATCTGACCCGAGAGGTTGTTCTTATTATTATTATCATTATTATTATTATTATTATTATTATTATTATTATTATTATTATTATAATCATGGTTGTTCCTTAGTTCATGATTTGGCTAAGTAGTTACTGAGCCATACTTTATAAATAATGGACTATTTACTCCCAATACTTTATAAATTATGGACTATTTTGTTTTGATCGCAGAGAAAGGAGGAAAGTACATATCAGAGACGCTGTTTGGTTTCATTGAGAAAAAGAAAGAAAAGTAAAGAAATAGAAAAATGGAAGCAAAATGAGGGGAAAATACTTCCATGGGTATAATGTCTGGAAAAACCTGTTCATTTGTACACTCTTACTTTTTTAAATAATGACCTGCATTCATTTTTATGATTACTATTACAATATTTTGTAAACGTTGTTAAGCAGCAATATTTAATAATGCAATCGGGGATTTCCCACGTAAATTGTAAAGGCGTCGATCTCACAAGGACTTTTGTTAGGCAACAACTTTATGATTAATGTTCATCAGAAAATTTAAATAGCAAAACCGTGAAATTTTCAAGCGTATTTCTAGTTATTATTGTTATTACTATTATTATTATTATTATTATTGGGATGCTTCATAAGTAATTTCTGTTTTGGAGAACCAGTTGTAACGACGAAATGATTATCCTCATCAAACATGGTAGTTATGAATGGAATTTGAGTGAGCAAGGACGAAGTTCTAGATAAAATGGAACAAAAATGCCTCTAGGACACATGACGAGGAAAGAAAGCTTGGAAAATCTGTTGCCCACAGGACAGATTGAAGGCAAGAAGTAGAAAGTAAAACAACCCCTAACATACTTAGTGAACTTGAGTAAATGGATGGCGGAACAGGGTAATGGAGAAATAGAAAAAAGGCAACATTTATACAGTGCAGCGAAGGAGAGGAAGTTGTGGAGAGCAATAATTGCTTACGTCCTGCGGGACGCGATGAAAAAGAACATAGGACAATACTCAGCGCAAAAAGTAATGAAGCGCTATAATCTAGAAAAAGTTACTGAATGATGAATAACCAAAACGGAGCTTGTAAATGAAATGGTAATCATTATATCATCAACAAAATACAATACTCGCCAGCGGCGTGAAGTAGGTAAACCACTTCCAGTGGTGAACTTCTTAGACAGCATATTGCTCCACTTACAATAGTGTCCAACGTATTTATGAGGATTAGGACATACCCATTAATGTTCATACGTACGGTATATAACATGGAATCACAATGACAAATCTCCACAACTAAACTTAGATCCATATTAGTAATGTAATGTTATGCGTGACGTATTTTTCATTTAGAGGTGTAAAAAAAAAAAACAAAAAAAAAAGCCCATTTTTTTTTTTTTTTTTTCATCTGCACCATCGTCATACATGTTTTTGAAAATGTTTTCTTTCATGAAAAAGTATGTATGTATAGAGTAAGTATTAAACAGGGAAAAAATGAAATCGGTTGGACAGTTTCATTCATTCACCATAGTCACTGACTGATTATTACTTTTTGAAAAACGCTTTGAAGGGGCGAAATATTTTCTAATGAAACCAGATTCTTCGAAATTGTCTTACATAAAATCTGACGCTATTTTCTCGTGAAGTACCAAAAGAAATTCTGATAAGTGGCAACTAGAAATTGCATATAATGGAGTATACCTAATTTATTAATATATATGTAGTATCGTACGCAAATTGGATAGACAAGTATAAATAGAGAACAACTGGTGAACATAGATGAGGTGGCGATGCCTAGCAAACCCGGTTGCTATTCAGGACACGGAGAACTGTACTACGACTCCTAGTACGAAGAATATAATTGTAATTTAGTTTTTGAAAAATAAATTTAATAAAGAAAAATGGAAGTATATTGTGACGTAGCTTATTCTTTTTCTTCATCTTTTTCTTCTTTTTTTTCTTTTTTCTCGTCCGATCTAGCACTACCTTCCAGGTAAAAAAATAATGGCTGGCTGCATTCAATGTCTCAAAAACCAAACTAATTACATTCCATTATCGCCGATCGGACCTCGAACTATCACCAGTCACGATGAACAGGTGTCCCCTTCGGGGAGGCTCCGTGTCTTGAGAGACTATTGGAACTTAAACTCACACCTGAAGTGGAACTCTTATATACGATCCAGGGACCCTGTACCGCTTATTTCTCATCCAAGCTAATGAATCACTCTCATTTCCTCCGCATTCCAAACGAGCAGTACTAAATAAAAAATAAACGAATATACCGCAATATATACCCCACTAGATTAAATGAAGGTTTCAGTTCCAAATCCTCTTAAGGTTAAACGAATGGGAAAGCACCCGATGATGGCCGGGAATCCCAACGGGCGAAACGTCGTGATAGCAACAAAAAGATGAGGACAGTATTCCGTGTTTACTGTAAATAACGACCGCATCTTCATCGCTGAAAATTCAGAGAGCAATTTGACATTCTTTTTTTAAAATTTAAAAGTTTAAGCGATGTTCCTTTCCTTGCGAAATGTCAGTGAATTTTCTAGAGAACCAGTGTTTCCTTTTATTATGAGGCCTATTCTTTCGCTCCACCAGCTCAGAACATTATGACTGTGATATGCCATTCCACTTCCAAGTTGTTGAAACACATTCATTTCCCTCGCGTTCCAAATGTATGAAGAAAATCCCGATAATCTCCAAAGAACTAACATTTTGTGGAACAGACTTAGATGTAGCCGATTTTCTAAACATTTCAATCTCGATCTCATCTATCCTCATAATCTCCTCATAATCTCTTCATGATATCCGTCTTAACACACGATCTCTTTCACATAACTCATTCTAACTATAACTATCTGGTTTAAATGGCTTTTGAGCTTTTTCTTAGGTGAAATTTAATATATAAAACACACACATACACATCCGCAAAGTCACATCGCAATAATTGCCGTATCTTGATATCATTAGCTATGTCGCACATGAATAACGTATATTTTACCATATTAAGCCAAATTTCTCCAGGAGAGGAATATAACTGTTATCTATATTTAACGATCTTGGCTTAGTATGGATAAATTTAAAACATCGAACTCACTGCAGTGGTAATTGTCTGCCATAATATTTTGCCAATCTGACTTCCATTCCAATAATTGAAATAATTTTCTCCACAGATTCATAAAATACTATATTGCCATCAGGTTCTCCTATTCTACCAGGATGACCTCAAATATATAAATGAGAAAGAGGCATTAATATGTATCTCTAGTACCAATTAATAACAAAATAATTTCCTTTTACATTAAATTTTAAGAAAGTCGGTTCACCGTCGGGCCAGACAATTCTTTATCCAGAATTTATCTTACATATCTATAAGTCTACCATTCGTTCATGCTTATATGGTCCGGTGTCTCTGCTATTTACCTTGTGCTTTTTGATAAGATCAAAAGAAGTATCAGGAATATTATTCATCCTGATCTGTCGGCTCGGATTCAGTCACTTTCCCGCCGCCATACGATTGCCTCTCTGTGTCTTTTCTATAAATACTTTCATGGTAACTGTTCGGATCAGCTTTTTGTACCCAGACTTTTTGAATTTAAGCCCAGTACTACATTACTATTAAGCTGGCTAGATACCGCTGTAAATTCTATGCTAACAGCTTCTTATCTCGCACTTCCGGCTTGTGAAACTTCTTTTCCGTCTCCATACTTTCTAGCCAACATTAATCTGCAAAAATTTAGATGCAATGTTAATCGCTAAATACTGATCTCCTGAATACTCTCTTCTCTTTCTGCTCATCATTAATATTACTGTTTCTAATTCTTCCACACCCTGTAACCCCTTGTGTTCTAGTGGCATTAAAAAAACAAAACAAACCCTATTCACATTACAATCATTTGTGCAACCTCTCCTTTCACTCAGTGATCCTCTATTTTAAGTGGTTCCAAGCTATACATTGGATATATATTACTATAAAAATACTCCGTTGTCATCTTAAATATAAAAAAAAAAGTTTTATTCATGAATGTGTTATGTGGATATGAAAATTCATATGTGTTTAAATAGTTAATTCACAGGTTAGGTCCTTTTATTCCAAGCAAGATTTCTACGTTGCCTAACTGACAATAGTTATGTTAGACAGAATAGCTTTCTCGTCTGCTATACTTAAATATTTATCCAACGTGACCAAATGTGGCAATTACTTATCCGATACAATGCAGAAAGCTAAAGTTAGGCTGTTCTATCACTTCAGCAAGTTCCTAATTCCTTCTGCCATGTTTTAACTTTCTTCTTCTTCTTTTTCTTCTTTTATGCCATGTTCTTTCGAGATGTGGGCGATTATGCTTCTCCACAATTTTCTTTACTTTGTCGTTCATAGAAAAATGTGTCTTTTTTTATTATCTCTCCTAATCCCTGTTATTCCAAACATTTATACAAGGCGTTTCTTTCTTCTGTCATTTGTCTCTTCAATATTTTTTGTCAAAATTTCCAAGCTGAGTTGGATTTTGGCATCACATTTGTCATTGTATGTTAATATACTCCCTAGAGATTTCAATTTTTGTCCTTCCTCCGTTTTGGCATCTTTAATTTGTAAATCATATGTTGGGCTCTTCTTTCTTTTGAGAAGAGTTAAATTAAACCATAATTGGACTATAAAGTCCATATTTTGTCTAGAGCGACTCAGTTCTAATTCAATCCGAATTTGTGGAGGAAGATTTACCCCCACCCCAACTCTGCCACCTCTTTCCCAGAGATGCAACGTTGCAAGCCTATTGTTGTTTCCATGGGAAATATTCAGATGAGGTCCATTTTTTATTTTCACCAGTTGAGATATTTACATATAGCACCCGACATGCTATTTGCCTGGAGCTGAATCACCGTCATTTCCTCCGTATTAGAAATGTAAAGAGAAAATCCAATCAAATTTGTAGTAAAGACTCCCGTCTGGATGCTTCCTTGTAAAAGGTCGATCGTCTATATTCCTCAACCTCATTATATTCTTATACTATCTCCTTTTCTTTTATTCATGTTACATTTCATTCATATTAACCATTTTAACAATAGCCTTCTACCTTTAAGGACTCACGAGCATAGTATTAGTCGATCTTTAGTATAACAAATCGTCATCTTCTCGAAAGGAATGCAAATATGAACGATATAATTTTAGTATCTGTCTATATTTCTGAAATGAGGAATTATGTACACTATTTACATTATACGGACATGCTATAATAAAATCAAAAAGTGCAATATGAACACTGGTAAAAACTGGTGCTGAAGACATTACGTTGATAAGTCCAAGAAATTCATACACAGTGGATAAAGACGTTGGTTCGATCCAGTGACAGGACCCAAAGATTTGTAAGTTCGATACCTTGTTTAGGCAGTGGAGAACTTGGAGAGGTGAATTAACGGGAGATAACTGATAACTGACAGCCATTAGACATGGTTCGTGATACTAGAACAGGCTACCCCAGCGAGCGAAATAAAGGGTTCAGTCTGACATTCTAAACAACTGAAGTAGGCTGGAACGTTGTGATAAATATGGCAACAAAGATGAGGACAATAGATCGAATAATGTAAGTAGTGAATATAATATTAATCTAAGATTTTATATATAATGTATATTGCACGTATAATATGACCTTTAAATCACCAAAATCACCCTTAAAAATTGTGGGGGTCGTTTTATACAACAATTATAAAGCCTTAAATTCTTAGTGATGTTTGTCGGTAGTTTAAGCTCGACCTCGGCTCGGTAAACAATAACGTACATGAAAAGTTTCACATTCTCAAAGAAACTGATAATAAAATTAATAAAACCATTTCTAACTTATATAAATACTGATATAACTTAATAATAACTTTCCTATTCGAAGAATAATTACATATCAATGAAATCAAATTGTATCCAAGCTAGCTCAGTTGAGAAAAGGTAAACATCGAATTATGATTGCGAATAAAAAAGGGTTGAAAGTAATAATGTATTTTCGACATTATTTTGTAAACGAAATAACAAAACCTATTCTATATAATGTTTTTCCAACACACTTCCCCTCAAAAAGGGAAAACATTCTTTTTTTTTACGTTTCATTACGTGATCTCTTGCTAATACTGGTTCTGCTTCCTCTTCTTTTCCTGTATCTAAACACTTACAAACAACCTGATGTAAAGGACATTTACTTATACTTCATCGACAATCACAAAATATCACTAATAACAATACGAATAAAAATAAATACTGAAATACACAATCCATTTTTTCATTTCGTTTATTTTGAATTTCTAACGATACACTAAGTAACAACATTTCCAATAACATCGTCTTTATATAATCAATAAGCACTCGTCTTATACTGCAGGTAGAGAGTAAATTCATGAATATTTTTTATATTTTTTTTACCTCCTCTTAACTAAATATCGACCTATACGCGAGAATTATCAGTATTATATTTTTAAAAATCATTTGACTTATTTTTCAGTTTTCCTTAGATATAAAATTATTTCATATTCTGACACAAGTGACTCTCATTGTCTGTTTTACAAAAATAAGTAAAGAAAGAAAGAAATAATTTAGCTATTGTGAATATTTTTATTATTGAGTTTCCAAAGATGGTTTTCAACTCCATGTAAAACGCCAATGTTTCCATTGCTGGTTTTCAGACCAAACAGACTTGTTTTTAGAAACCCAAGGCAAAAGTATTTACTTGTCCCAACAGGAAAATTAATAGAGTCACGTCAATCACAATTTCAAGGGCGTGTCCGAAAAAAACAGTTTTAACTGAAAAAAGAACATCTATGATTCATCTGCTAATGACGGAACTCTCGAGCATCTAATTACAGAAATAAAAATGTCAGCCAACACTCGATGCCAAGAAAACAAAGAGTGCAAAATCATTTTTCTTGTATTGTGAAAGACTCCCGCCTTTTAAAACATTCCTAGCTCGTTTGTATTTTTTTTTGTCTGTTTGCGACAGGATTGCAACGAAGAGTAAAGAAATCTTAGGGTCAGCATAGTGATTCTGACAGTATAGATGAACAAAATATGACGTTAGAAGAAACAAGATATTGATTGTGCTACTGCTATTCTGTCGTGTACTGTCGATAAGCAATGGTAATGTAGTCCGTTGGATTGTCTCTTACAACTGCGATGCATCAGAGCTTACATCAGAAAGCGGTCAATGACTTCAAATATGGAATGCTAAAATAGAATCGACAAGCCGAAATCCGGTCCGTTGGGGTTAGGCAGAACCGCAGAGTCTCACGTCGATATTTCTTTGATTACACGTTTGAGTCGAAAAAAAAAATAATCGTCCGTATAAGGATTTTGTTTTTTAGAGAAATGTAAAAAAAATTGGATTTGCTAAAAAAGAAATATATTAAAAAAAGAAATCACAGCTAATTTTCTATCAAAAATAAATATTTTTTGAATAGAATACCTGATTTCATAACTACAAATATACGCAAAGTTTGTGTTATAGAATAACAACACATACTTGTTATGGTATGTTATATTTAGGGAAGAAACATTGAAAAATATCAGAAAGGGAGAGTCTATGTAAATATAAGCAAGATGAAGATATATATATATATATAATATATATATATATATATATATATATATATATATATATATATATATATATATCAATATGAATGCATAAACGC
>CAHIKZ030000391.1:2700000-2735000 GCA_903632075.3 Acanthosepion pharaonis
CTTATTTAAAGTGAAGTTACTTGTTTTATCGATATTTATCATCCGTTGGGCTTAATTCAAAATAAGACAGGGTGGAATAAAATGGAAATCATTGAAGAATCTGAGACAACAATCCACAATAAACGAAGAACCGACCGACGTAGAATGCGTCGAATTTCCACTTTTCTCTCTTTCAAAAACAAAATTTGAACAAACATCTAAGCATTTATATTCATCAGGCAATCAGACTACCAGTTTTAAAAGTCTAGCTATTTTCTCATTGCGTTGAGAAGCATCCGCCATACTACATTGCAATGGCCTGAATTTGAGTGAACACAGACGTAATCATACCGCTTAAGAAACCTTATTTTTAACATAGGTGACCCGAGATAACGTCTTAAATCTTAGAGTCTAGCTGAGTTTACGATCCAAAAAGATGAGTCAAAAAAAAAAATCATAGAATAGATCAAGGTACCGCTATGTGACTCCTAACCTTCGGCCAGAACATCCTTTTGACTCCTGCGACTCTAAAGTTTTAAATTGTTACTATCACTCATCAGCAACTAGTTGCTCTAATCCTTTAAGCAAATTCTATGCAAACCTCGGCATAAAAATACATACACTGTAACCATATAATAAACCGCTATAATAAAAAAAAAACACTTTTATTTGAGAGGAACATAAAGTTCGTGTGACACTCATTTCAGTTTTATAATTTTTTTTTTTTAAAAAAGATATTTTTATTTCAGAATTATACTGAAACTGCACCTTCTTTTTCTACCCATACTTGTGATACATTTTTTTCTTTTTATTTAATTATGTATTTCAGCTTTTTGCCTGGAGGCCGTTTTCTATTACGTCCGTGTTATTTCTTTTCTGAACGATTTTTTTTCTCTTTCTAGCTTAAAGAATCGGAAGAATTTGAAAAGAAACTTCCTCTACTACAAAATATCAATTCTCGAAATATTTACATTTTCATAGGCGCAATTTCTTTTCCTTTTATGTGCCACGTTCATTGAGTCATTTAGCGATCTTGGCTCTCTACTATTTCTTCTTTATTGTTATCGAAGTAAAATTGGACACTTTACCAACCTTCTTTGTCGCTACTCTACCATTCATTCACAAAATACGCTTAGACTTTCATCGTACATTCATTGTGTCGGGTAAGTTTTTGATTCACACAACCAACATTATCCATTCTCCCCGAAAATCTCAGTGTCTATTCTTAATATAGCATATGTTTTTATAGATACTATTTTTTTAATCTTTTCCTTTCTTATATAGTAAGTCCATGAGAAGGATATTCTCTGTAAATCTAATAATCATCTTATAGCATCGAGTTTCATCTACATGAGACATAGCAGCAAACGTTTTCTTGATTCTAATGAAAGCTTTCTATTTATTAATATTTTAATTAAATCTCTGAAAGACGTTTCAGTTTTTTTTTGTTTTTTTTTCTCTCAGCGCCTTAATATATCTGTTATGGTATTACACAGTTAATTTTTCTACTTGCTTGATTTGACGTCCGCAGTACATAAGTCCCACGTTAGACTGTCTCTTAGAAACTATGCATTATGATTTCTTAGAGGCACGGTGGAGTAATGGCTAGCCGCTCGGATTGAAAAATCGGAGAGTCGAGTTCGAATTCCAGTCGAATCCATTACATTCACTTACGGATGGATCCTCTTCTTCTCTCCCCAAGTAGGACAGAACGGGTTGCCTTGGATGGGAACCTGCTGCCGGGAAAAGAAATCTGCCTTGTCAGTCGTGACAAGGCAGATCATCGAAAGATACGTGATCGCCTATGCGTGTATCATGCATGGCACATAACTGAGTGACAGTTAATAGATTGTGTTTCTTGATGTTTTAATTTCGTAATAATGTAAGAGTTATGACACTAACCTCCAGGCGAGTGACTCCTGCTTATGTTTTACGACGAGATGAGAAGGGAAAATAATATTGAATCAATTGCTAGGTTTCTTTCTATGAAAGTTAATTCACTCTTTATGCTAGACATGTTTTTTCTCGCCAGAATCGAAATGACACGTTTCTAAGTCTACTATTCGTCTGTTTATTGAATATTGCGGTCACATTTACTGCTTTTACTATGTATTTAGACATTCTTGATAAAATCCAAAGAAAAAATCTCGAACGTTATTGGTTCTAAGATGGCATCTAGGATTCAGTCACGTTCTCAGATCTGCAACGTAGTTTCCCTGTGCCCTTTCTATAAATGATGATCAGGTGACACTTTAAGTGGCTAGATGTTACCCTAAGTTCTATGCTTACATTTTATTCTATGGCACTTGTCGCGTGTGGAACTCCAGTCCAGTCAACATTGATCTTCTAAAATTAAAATGAAATGCCAATCGTTATCTTCCATCCACTTAATTATTATATAGTTAAACCTCGAATTAATAGTTTCGGAATCAACGAACTCCAGATTTAACGGAGAAAATCACCAGAAATGTTAGTCGTTTAGTTAAAAAATTGGCCGCTTTTATTTACTGGTGAGTTTAACAGACAGAGACTGGTCGTTCCAAGAATAGCCTTCGTTGTTTACTTGAGCAATCATCGTGTATACACATACATCGTCTTTCGAACATTTAATACTGATTTTGGTAAAAACCTCGAATTAACGGTCCCGGAACCAACTGACTCTGGATTTAACGTACAAAATCCGCAGAAATGGTAGTGTCCGGCTGGAACTCAAAGCTTCTATGCGTAGCGAGCAAAATCCGTTAGTTTCAGAACTGACTGCTGTTGTTTACTAGTGCAATCAACAGACAGAGACTGGTAGTTCCAGGAATAGCCTGCGTTGTTTACTTGAGCAATCGTCATGTATACACATGCATCGTCTCTCGAACATTTAATACTGATTTTGGTACAGTATACAGTATTGTTTGTCAAGCCCTTCACTAGCAGCAGTGATTCGGAGGGGGAGGTGGTGGAACGACCGAAAATGTCTAACGTACGTGATTCTGTTGACACTCTCCTAAAATTTGTTGATGTGAACAAGAAGCGGGAAATTAAGGCGTATTATCAACACCTTTGAACATTAAAGGAACTGGTAATTAGCGAACAGTATCAAAGTGGGAAACCATTAAAATTGGATCCATTCTTACAGCCCAAACAGGCGGATCATGAAAGTAACCCCGAATCGCCACCATTACCACCACCCTAACAACTTCCTCCCGCCAGAACACGATTATCACCCTTCCCACGCATTAAAACTCCTACGGTGGAGTCCCATGGCTTCCAGTAATTACGACTGTGACGCCGCCATATATGATCACAGCAGTTTTAAGGCAGTATTGAGCCATCACAACAATGTTTAAAGGTAAGTTTAGGTAATCTTTAAAACTTTTCAAATTTTTTTTTAAAGATATATAGTAACTTAAAAATAAAATACATATATACTGAATTTGCATTTAGGATCTAAGGGATCCCTCTTTCTATTTTATCCTATATTACTATACGGATCACTCTTTCTACTCTGTCCTCTATTACTATACGGATCGCTATTCTATATACTATTCACTATACTATTTCTCTGTACTGATCACTATATGGATCACTATTTAGATCACTAATCGCTGTTCGTGAGAGTATTATCGAGCAAGTACTATTAGTGCGAGTGTTATTCGAAGGCGTCTGACACCGGCATTGTTCAACGGCGTTATTATAGTTGTATCTGCGATTACAAAGTCTCTAATACAATGAGCATTACGAAAGTGGCAACGAGTGTTCGTTGGCATCACAAAAGTATGGTTATCAGCAAGAGAAAGCACCCAAAACGGGAAGTGAATATTGGAGATACCAAAATCTGTTAAATAGAACAATTGAAATAACCTATAAGTATCTTAACACAAGACAAATCATAGAACACTGAAAGCCAAATGAGCATTGTGATGGTCAAAGTTGACTTAAGCATAGTATTCGGAAACAGGAAAATTTCGTTAGAAACAAAGAAATGAGCACTTAGTCTTAATTAATATCAGTTTTCCCTATATGACAGTGAATGTAGGACAATCTCCTCACACATGAAGATGAGACTTGAGGTCACAGAAGTGTTGGTCTACAGAAAGAATGTGAGAAACCATGGACTGAACATGTGAGCAGTATCGAACGTTTTGAGAAAATATCGACAAAAAAGGGGACTTATACTGTGGATTAGTAAGCGGCAGTTTAAATTTATATATCATATAAAGAGGAAAGAAGGTCTAGAAAATTTCAGACTCACATGATATATTGAAACCAGGAGGGAGAGAGGGATTCAGTAGCTTGTATAAATTGGTGTCAGAACGGAAAAAGGAGAGACAGCGAAAAGACAAAATTGACTAAGATCTACAAAAGAGAGGAAATTGTGGAAACCCTTGATCGGCCATTTCCTGGAAGGCCACAGCACGCAGAAGTGGATTGCCTGTTCTCATAGTATTCTCCTTACAGTGTCTATGAACAAAGTCGCATTATTCTTTCATATTTCCGGTGTAATTCTACTTAAATGTCTAAAATATATTTCAGTTTCACAGAAGACAGATGATTAACTGTTACATGTTCCACGAGTGAAGAAGAGTGAATTTTTCACGCTTACATTTTCAACCATCAATATTTTAACTCTTAAACCATCTGTCGAATGTAGGAAGAAAATTATGAATTACAACATTTAATATTGCAGTATATTTGTAAAGATGGCCGAAACCTGCTAATTTAGATTGAAACAATTCCAGAAGAAATTCATGATATAATCTCATGATCCAGTTTAACGTAAATCCCATCTGGATAACCCTCAGCTGCTGTCTCAATTAGCAGAATGCACGAATTCAAACCTTTTCTTAAAATAAAACTACTTTGCAAAATTATTATTATCATTGAGCTTCTTTGAATATCCAACATTTGATTTACCATTGCAGCCAGAATAATATAGGTGCACCTCCAAATCTAGAGATGATCAGCAGCTGATCTCCCCTTTGATCTAGTCTAAGATCTCAGTGAGGGAAGAACTGACTGGTAATATTCAACGCCTCGTAAACCAAACTAAATGCATTCCATCATCGCCGATCGGATGAAGAATTACGACCATTCGTGATGAAAGGATGTTTCCTAACGGGGATCCCGTGACTTGAGCTTCTGTTGGGATCTAAACTTAATCCAGACCTCAAGTAGAACTCGTACAGACGAATCGTCGTTAAAGACGCTGGAAAAATGTTGATTTCCCTGTATCTCTCCAGCTGATATCTCCTGCAATCCTTAACCATTACAAGTGCGAGATCGGGCCCAAAATCGAGAACTGTTGCAGGAGCTGCTCAGTCTTAACTTTCCTGTCTCGATAGAGTTCACAGGCGTCTCCACATCCTTCTGGGTTAAAAATTATATTCCAACGTACAGCCCTTTTCCTCATAAATGAAACTTTGCCACCCACTCGCTGCTATATCGTTATTTCCATGGAAAGTTTTCAGACGGACTACATTCCTTACTTCAACCAATTGTAATATTCCCGGCTAGGACACGCCATGGCAAGTACTTTGCAGCGAACCAACCTCATTCCCTTCGTACTTTCAATCACATTTAGGACCATCATCAGGGATTGCATATCTATGGATTAGTTATGCAATGCAAGAGATGTAACATACGTGATTGTTTTTAAATAGATTTTTTAATTATAGTATTTTGATTTACTATTATTTCTATAAGGCTTTGCTGCTACAAATATTTAAGAACATTGTTGCTATACACATAGCTGGCTTTATTTTGGGCTGTAATTCTCTTATATAAAGGGCTTCGAGAATTTTAAGTTTTTGCTTATTATTATGTTGATGAAGTACTGATGTATTTTCGAGTAATATCTGTCTAAACTGTAAATGTGGACATGTGTATTCCTTTAAATATTATGAGATTGAACTATGATCGTTCATGTGAAACGTAATGCTTCTTGTCATCGTCGTTGTTATATAAAAAGTCTTATATAAAAATGCTAAATTAAAATAGTACAGTTAGAAATATTAAAAGATGACACATACTGCCCTTGCATAGCAGTGAAAAACATTTTGAATTTACGGTGTTAACGCATAACACATCCATAAGTATGCAACACAGGAAGATAGTCTCAGTTGAGTTGGAAGTACTTGGCAAAATAAACATTATTTGAACAAAAATTATCTACTCGTGGATTTGAAAATAATAAAACTAAAATAGAGATACTACGTTTAAACTATTTAACGAAACATGATTGAATGAAAAATATGCACACACACACACACACACACATATATATATATATATATATATATATATATATATATATATATATATAGTTTGCCAACTCGTGTTCGAGTATGGTCATTACTGTATATATACATACCTACACACACACACATACATTATATATATATATATATATATATATATATATATATATAGAGAGAGAGAGAGAGAGAGAGAAATAAAGAAAGAGTGAGAAAAGAGAGATTTGCAGGGGTTACAAATTGGTATATATAAAAATGTAATTCATAATAAAAAGAAAGAAAGAATATGTAACAAAATATAGGGGTAACATGAATATATATATTTTTTGTTTATCATTTTACTGTCCCAGTGAGTAGATTGTTTACTAAAAGAGACAAATTCGAACCGAATTTATATGCAAAGTTCACATATCGAGGACAAAAGTCAGAAAGAATAACTTCTCAAAAAAGCTATCTAAGAACTGACTCAGACAGTTGACCAAAATAATTCTTAGCATAACGGCTAATTGCAAATCTTGAGGCTAAGATTAGGTTCTGGGCATATCTGTTACGGTAATTTCGTACAATTGCATTTGGGAAAAGTATGAAAATTTTACTCTGTCCGACCTGCTATAGATTAAATGACATCCTAATCTAGCCGCTATCCAAGCTTAACGAGACTTGCGGGATTATCTACCAAAGAACAGGAATAAACTAAACTAGAACCTATGGGAAGGCAATGAAAAGCTATTGCATTATTTTTTCCCAAGACAACATTGCTATTCACTGATAATAAAGAAAATTATTCTGTAGCGAGCCATGGTTACTTAAGCATTCAATGCAGCTGACATTAGAATATTGTGATGTATGTACTTATTGTCGTCGATTTAATATGGAGTGTGTACATTTTTTTTTTCATTTGGCGATCGGCATTTAGGGTTTCTAGTTCGATTGTGTTATCTGAGTAATGAGGTAACTGTTTGTTTGAATTGACAAGTCTACTAGCGATCAATAATGGATTGATTATTATGTCCAGGGGTCTAACGCGGTCTTTTCTGAATGCCTCATACGGCTGCTAGCAACTTTTCTAAAGAATTACTTTAAGTAGTGACTGATGAAGAATACCGCAATATTTCCAACCAACCAACCCAAAGAAATTTATCAACAGCTTACGGACACATAATATTGAAACAACGGTTCCCGTAAGATCACCGAAGTTAAGCAACGCTGAGCTTGGTCTGTACCTATATAGGTGACCTCTTGAGAATACCAGGTGTGTACGGGTGGTATAATGGATAATGACTCGGAATTGTTAATCGGCGAGGCGAGTTTCAATTTATGTTACGTTCTTTAAATTCACTTACGCGCAAATACCCTATGGTATTAATCCGTCTTTTCCCCTCCTGCTATGGGTTAATTAGTAAGACATGTATCACTAAAACCATTATTATCTTCGTCTTTTCTGTAAAAAAATTGCGTACAAAATATTTAGATTTCGACATTATTTAAACTGGAGAGGTTGATATGGGTTAAAAAAAAAACAAACAAATACTTTATCAACAGTGAAAATATTGTCTGCATTAACGAATAAATTAACGAATAAAATAATCGGGGGTTTCAGTTTACACCTACACAAGTTTCGATAAAATCTTATCCCAGGTATCAATCGCATCTAATAATTATTGTCGGTTAAACTTTTAGGTAGTGTAGGCATTCCAATGCAAACTACCTTCTACTTTATGTGACGTGTCCTTTCCATACTTAGACGATCATGTTTCTCCACAATTTCCATTGCCTTGTACGTCGTACTAAATTGTGTCTTCCTGTTATTTCTCTTAAAACGTGGTCATGTCATCCATTTACTCAAGCTCACTAAGTATCTTGCCTTCAATCTATCCTGTAAGTATCAGATTTTCCAAGCCCTCTTTCCTCATTCTGAACCATAAGAATTTAACAGTCTCTTCCTGATAAGTATCACTTTCATTTTTACTTCCATTTTCGCCAAAACTACGTTGTTGCTCACATGTTTGATC
The DNA here is from genome assembly GCA_903632075.3 of Acanthosepion pharaonis. NCBI lineage: Eukaryota > Metazoa > Mollusca > Cephalopoda > Sepiida > Sepiidae > Acanthosepion > Acanthosepion pharaonis. Next base: position 2,708,237 of record CAHIKZ030000391.1, read on the forward strand.
CATGCTGTCCTCAGCATCCTTCTTTAAAACCACGTTTCTGTTGTTTCAAGTCTCTTCTTCATCTTTGATGAGGTTGTTCAGACTGTTGATGTTTAATCCTTTCTTCTCGCTTTCCTTCATTATTTTTGTAAATGTTTTTTTTTGTAATTTTCTTTCCGTGTCTGCTATCCACAGTGTGTCATCTGAATATCGTAAGTTGTAATCGCCAAAGCTACTTTCTCCTATAAAGACTTTTATCGTTTTTGTCTCAACGTTTTTAAATCAACAGCAGTAGAATTCGAACTCAAGCAGACAACTTCTGCTAAAATATATAACGTTTAATCGGAATGTAAATAAATCTTTCAATTTGCACCTAATAATCCGCGTCCTGGGTATGTCGATAAACTACATCCTCGTTCTGGGTATGACGACAAACTACGTCCAACAGCAAGTCCTCTGATAATTCGTTTTTGAAAAAATAATTTTGCGAGATGTACGTTTTTGGAAAAAATATTACCAGCTATACATATTTTTAAAGAATAGTGTTGCCCGCTATACGTTTTTGAAAAATAATATTGCCAGCTATAGGTTTTTTGAAAAAATAATGTTACCAGTTATACGCTTTTGAAAAATAATATTACCAGCTATACGTTTTTGAAAAAATAATATTACCAGCTATACGTTTTTGAAAAAAAATATTACCAGCTATACGTTTTGGAAAAATAATATTACCAGATGTATGTTTTGGAAAAAAATATTACCAGCTATACATTTTTGAGGGGAAAAAATACATTAACTTAAATAGATTTTTGACAAAATAAAAATATTACCAAAATAAAAAGTTGTCGGCATTAAATGACCCATTGAGGTTCATGTGCTGTAAAACAAACCAAACCAAACCTAATAATCCAACAGCTCTTCTTTCAGGGACGGTGTCATAACCACTTCTGTCATGGGTAAGCCAGTCACGTACTGATGGATAGGACGATCGTAACGTCTTAGTTTGTTGTGATTTCCCATTCTAAACAAAATGGCATTGTTTATGAACAGTGGAAGAAAATTTCTGCTGAAACCATTGAATAATTTTCAGAAATTTTCTCGCTTGTTTCAGCGTAAAATTGTCCAAATGAAAAATATTACCCATGGCATCGATAAGCTAAAAATTGTTTTCAGAACGCTAGACGATTTTAGCAATGATAAACTGCTCAATAACTTTGCTGTTACAGATATTTGTCGTCTTCTAATTAACAATGAAGAGATTTCTCTAGATGATAGGGATGTTAGTCATTTACAATATCTGAAGATGATGTTATCACAACGAGGACTAGAGAAAATAACATCTGAGGGGGAAAATGAAAGAAAATATGACTTGTGCGCTTTATTATATCACTGAAAATACAAATAAAGAAATGAAAAAAAAAAGGGCAGGTTACATAGGTTAAATTGAAGCCAGTTTGTTGGGTTATTTAATATCAAATACAAATCATATAGAAAAAAGTCAAAATTAATTTTATAAAGGAAAACATAGATCCAGTATATACTGGCGTCAAAAGGAGAGACAAAGATTCGATCCATACTAGAGTGAAAAGGTTTGAACTAGTGTCACACACTTAGACGGATTCACAGTTTACACAGGTGATAAAAAGTTTCACATTGATAGATTATAACATGGTGTCAAAAGGGTAGGCATAGATCTGGTTTACACTAGTGGTAAATGCTAAACATGAGTCCAGTTTATACTAAGGGGAAAAAGTTAAACATAGGTTAGGCTTACACTAGTATGAAAAAGCAAAGATAGGTCTTGTTTAAATTTAAAATGAAGAAATAGGTTTGGTTTAATCTAGTTTCAAAGCAGCAGAAATAGGTCTGGTTTACACTAGTGTAAAAAGGGTAGATATAGGTCTGGTTTACACTAGTTTCAAGAAGGTTTATGTAAGCCTGGTTTACATTAGTCAAGAAGGTATATATAAGCCTAGTTTGCACTAGTGCCAAAAAGGTAGATATAGGTCTGATTTACACTAGTGTCAAAAAGTTAGGTATAGTTCTGGTTTATACTCCTGTCAAAAAGGTATATATAGGCCTGGTTTACACTAGTGTCAAAATGATAGAGACAGGTTTGGTTTACACTAGTGTCAAGTAGGTATATATAACCCTGGTTTACACTGGTGTCAAAAAGTTAGATATCGGTACGGTTTACATTCGTGTCAATGAGGTAGATATAGGTTTGGTTTAAACGTATATAAGTACGTTTTACGCTAATGCCAAGAAGGTATATATAAGTCTGGTTTAGATATAGGACCAACTTACAGTAGTTTCATAAAGGTAGATATAGATGTATTTTGCGCTATTATCAAAAAGGTAAAGATATAGCCGGATAATACTAGTGTAACGAATGCAGATATATGGCTGGTTTACACTAATGTCTATAAAGTATATGTTTATAGATATAAGTCCATTTTACACAAGAGTCATAAAGTAGATTTAGGTACCTTTTGCACTAGTTTGAAGAATGTTCACATAGGCCCTGATTAATATGGAATTCAAAAGTTAGAAGTACATTACATTTTCCAGTAGATTAAAAAATGTTTATATATGACCAGTTTATATTACTTTTTAATCATCTCAGCCCAAGCAAAGCAATGAAACCACTAACAGACCACCTGTTATCGAGAGTGAAAAAACTGAGACAACTTTATTGAGAAAGAAAGAGAGAGAGAAATGAAGACAATAAAAAACTAGGGTAATGATTTATACGAGAATGAAAATGGTAGATTTTAGGTCCAGTTTAGGCTTAAAATTTAGATATAAATCTGGTTTATATTAGAATCATAAAGGTATACATGAGTTTTGTTTCGGCTTGTGCCAAAAATGTTGATATAAGACAGGTTTGCAGTAGTATTCCGTACTCATTTTTGCCTAAGCACGGCGATAAAGCCACTAAGACGTAAAGGGTTGCTGAGTGTGAAAGAAAATGCGAAACATAGATGGGTAGATGGCAATAAAAAAACATGAAAAAAATATATAGTTAAGGGTACGTTTTACCCTAGTGTGAAAATGTAGACACGAGACCGGTTTATACGGGAATCAGAAAAGTAGATTTAGGTACAAGTTACACTTGTGGCAAAAAAGGTAGTCATTGCCCCGGTTTAATGTAGAAACATATAGGGTATATTTAGTTGCAGCGTTATAAAAAGGTGGATATCGGCCTGATTGACACTAGAGTTGAATAACTAGAGATGTTCGTGGTGTACTCTAGAGTAAAGAAAGGTAGATATAGGAAAGATTTACACTAGACTTTAAAAAGGTAGATACAGGTAGGTTTCATAAATGAATCTGTAAGTATCTTCTCCAAACTTTGCTCTTATTTTAAGGAGGTTCTAATCTCTCTCCATGTAGCTGTTTGAGAAAACGTACATTATCCTACGCTTAGTGAATATCTCAAGAAATATGCACTGAACTTTTCTCGTAAAATTGATTTTTAGTGCTTACCCCTGATTGCAAGAAGTACCCGCGAGTAAGCGGCATGTCGCTTACGATCTTTTGTCTGGTGACTGAATTATCATTCATCGACCTTTGGTAATTTAAGAAAAAAGATATTCTATGTATTAAACAGAGTTAATAAATAAAATTAGATAAGGTAATGCAGGAGTAACGGTGGAAGAATAGATTGTGGCTCGAATTAAGAAAGCAAAAGCCATGTTCGAATTGTATTCGAGTTCATTGCATTCACTTACGTGCTGATACCATTGGAAAAGGGATGAATCCATCTCTTCCCCGGCTCTGTTAGGAAGCCTGGCTAACAGAAGGAAAACTGAATAAATAAATAATAACCTCATCTCTTGTAGCTCTTGACTCTTTAGGCATAAGCTTGAGTAGAAGATAACTTTAAAAAAACAAATCCACCTCGCATGAACTTATGACAAAAGAACGACCCTCCTACTTCGAGCCAAACAAATAGGCCTATATAGAGATGATGGACTCATGGTCAACCCCAATAGTAATGGTCCACTAAGAACGAAGATACAAAAGAAAGTGATTAGGGGCTTTAAATCACTAAGGTTTAGAACTGAGATTTCTTCTAACCTTAAAATAGTTGATTATCCAGACACCATCCTTAACCTCAATAGTCAAACGTTTAAACCATACCATATACCATAAAGACAAAGAAAATCCCACCTATAGTAATCTTACTTCTAACCACCTCAATGCCATTGTGAAACAGATACCTATCACTATCGTCCCTAAGATTAGTCAATTATCGTCCAAAATAAACATGTTTAATACAAATAAAGAATTCCATGAAAATGGTCTTCATAAAAGCGGTTTAAAAATAAATTATCTAGCCCCATATATAATACTGAAATATCTAAAGTGAAATGTAGGCACAGAAATAGAAAAAAGAACACTCCCACTTCTTCAAATTATCAAATATTAATATCAGACTGTATTTTCTAAGGATAATAAATAAACATTTTCATAAAAACAACTCTAAGTATGAACTCCATCAGGAAAACCCTTAAAAGTAGCTACTCATGTACCAATAATATGTATAACATCATCAACTCACATAATAACTATATTTTAAGAAACTTCTATAGGATTCACAACAAACCTGGTATTGAATCCTTTTGTAATTGTAGATATAAAGAAAATTGTCCAGTAGAGGGCAAATGCAGATCTACCAGGGTTATATAACAAGCAACCATTTCCCGAAAAGAAAATATGAAAAGTTATGTTTACATTATAATTTCGTCGGGGAAATAGAGACAGAGATTTTATACCCATAGTCACTCTTTTACTAACCATAAATTAAAACACCAGACAGGTTTTTCAAAGAAATTTTGGGAATTTAAGGAGGAAGGTTTGAGCCTACAGATAGGTTGGAACAATATAGTTTCCACACATACTTCTAATAGTCTTAGAGATAGATGTAACTTATGTTTAGAACAAAAAAATGACAATAAACAAAGACAAACTTCAATAATATAGATTTTACTTTATTAACTACTATATTTCTCGATCTCTTCAAATTTCCAATGTATAACTAATTCTAATTTCTATATTTCCATTTTCACACCATAATAATTATATCTATAAGTGTCACCAGTTGTAACTTACACCATTTTATATATATATTAGGCTAGTTTTTAAATATAACTTTGTATTTTTAAGTATGATTCTGTATTTCTAAGTATAACTTTATATTTTTATTATTTTGTGACTTAAGTTATCTTCAAAAGTATAAATTTATTTAATTTTATTTCTAAACGTATATTTTATTTTATATTACTATATTGTTATTTCTAAATATTTTTATTGTTTAATATAACCTATTGATTTTATATTAAATATATACTTTTTTAAAAATATAATTTTACTTAGTTTTAATAAGAATTATCTAAATATGACTTATTTTAATTCATTTAAATATATATTATTTTTGAATATATCTTGCCTTTCGAAGAGTACATTTAGGTACGATTTTGTATCCTTAAACATACATATATATGTGCAAGAATTTAAGCATTATATACATATTTCATTGAAGACGAACGAGAAGGCACCGCGATTAACCTTTTTTTTTTTTTTTTTTCTTGCATTCATACAAGTGTGAACAACTTGCCCAAATGATCTATGGATTCGATCGCTTTCAGCTAATCTATAAGCCATTATCAAGTATATTTTATTGGTTTTTCTGAATATGTATATTTCTTTTATAGCAATATGAATCTTTTCATCTCTGAACCACTCTGTTGGTGTTGGTTTATGGTGTTAATCCGTATATATATATATATATATATATATATATATATATATAGTGATTTTCCAAGCATAGCTTAGATGTGGCACAAGGCCGGAATTAGGGGTCACCCAGTGAGAAGGGTCCCAGTGAGAATCGAACTCACTACACAGCCGTAATTGTTTTAGCGAGACAAGATTGCTAACCATTTATACCTCGAGTAATATATATATATATATATATATATATATATATATATATATATATATATATATATATATATATATATATATATATATATATATATATATATATATATATATATATATATATATATATATATATATATATATATATATATATATATATTATATATATATATATATAAAGTTGATTTCAGACAGAAAGATTTACACACGATTACAGCACGTATTTCCATCATGTCAAATAATAAAAAATAATATCAAATAATTAAAAATGTCACTTATATCCGTTTTCTAGACTTGCTCATGATACAAGAAGATAATATGTTAAAAATTAGAAAGGAATGAATTTACATAATTGTTAAAAACTTTTGCCGAGATTAACATAGAAGTTTATCAGAAACACATGAAGTGATCCAGACGGTTTTTGAGTTAACGTTTGAAGACGTAGAAATGGCGAACATTATGGACGACTTAATTTTGAAACTCTATACTGGAGTGTTTTTAAATTATTTGGATCACTAAAAATTGAGCATTTCACATATAGGAAATTATACTTTGAAATTCTTTTCATTCATTTCACCCCAAGCAAGGCAATGGTGTCACTAAGACACAAAAGATTACTGAGTTTGAATGAAAATTTGAAAAAGGAAAATAAAAGAAACAGCAATTAAAGAAGTGGAATATTAAGTGAGATCATGATTGATATTGAATTTAAATTTTTGAACGTCAAAGTTGACTTCAAAGCAAGGAGCCGATATCCCGTTCCACAATCGAGAAGTGTTAGAGAAGAAACTGTTAGCATAGAGGTTACATCTAGCCATTTAAACTGTTAACTGACGAGAACTTGCTACCGATCTATTACTGCGATTAAATTCGGTGTACCAAAGATGAAAGTTCATCAGAACAATTACAACGAAAATATTTATAGAAAACTTGTTTTACAAATAAATAATATTGTTTTGAAATAAATAAATATCTATGCTGATAAATTTCTCAAAACATCTGGAGTACACCTTGCATGTGTAAATGTCTCTTAAATAAACCTTCTTGTCCCACTTTTTATTAGAAACGTTGTTTGATTCTAAGTGAAAATTTGAGGAGAAAAATGATTTTGGAAGCTATCCAAAGACGACTACTGACCCTAAGATGTAACGTACATTGGCCGGGCTACAATACGAGTCGATAATATTTATTGGTTGGCCACCGATCCAGGGTTATCACCCTTGGCTATCGAACGATAGGTTTCCGTTGTGAGGACAGAATTCTCCTGAAGTTAGAAACTAGTGCCAACGGCTCACCGAGAAAGATACTGGGAAGAAAACAAGTTCCCAGAAATCTGTGATTGGTTTAAGATAATACACAATGTTCAATAAGTATTTTTGTTCTATATTACCAAAATTTTTCTACTTGACTGAAGTTTAAATTAATTTAATAAGGATTCTTCTTCTTCTTCTTCTTCTTCTTCTTCTTCTTCTTCTTCTTCTTCTTCTTCTACTACTACTACTGGCATTATTATGTGTCCTGCCCTTTCAAGACGTGGGCGATTATGGCTCTCTACTACCAACTATCCTTGGTAGCACTTAGGATATTCTGCCCATTTGCCAAGCCTCCTGCACCTGCTTTGATATCCCTGCTCACACGGTCTTCAGGTAGATGTCCTTCTGCCCTCCTTTGCCTTTTATATTTTGATATGTCCTGTGAGTATAAAAGATTCCAAGCCCTTCACCCTCATTATATTACGAGCAAAGCATTCTGCTTTATCACTAGGAGATGTAAACACCTCAAATTTCGTTATTGGACATTGCTCCCTGTCGATGACAGAACAGGGTTTAGGAAAGCTCTAAATGAAAGGAAAATGTGGAGAAACATGATCGCCAACGACCCGAAGCGATACGACACATAGATGAATATGCAGGATATTGAACATGAGTAGCTGTAATAGATTTCTGTCTTAAGAATGATTAATCTGCTTTAATCCGCCGAATCTGCATTATTTATTTAGATTTTGCTCCTTTTCTTTAACGGTTTAAGGTGTGTGTTTTTATGTTTTAATTCCGAATTACATATCTATATTTTTGAGCTTTCCCAGATAATGTTATTAAGAATCCAGGGTTTACTGAGAATGGAACAAATATGAATAAAATAATAAAGAGAACAGACACTCATGAAGTATTGCAGCCCATATATGGTCTGGAGCCCCTTCTATTTGTCTCAAGGTCTTTGATAATATCCAAAGACGGTTATGCAATGCAATTGGCCCTGATCTGGCATCTCGTCTCTAGCCGCTATCTCACAGACGTGCTGTTGACTCCCTCTGTCTTTTTTACAAATACTTTCACGGTAACTGCTCCGATGAGCAGCTTTCGCTGGTTGCCAGACTTCATGAATTTAAGCGTTCAACTAGGCTGGTATCTCGCTCTCACCTGTCGAAGTTGTTAAATGTCGCCGTCTCTTCTACTCCAATAGCTTCATGCCTCGTACTTCTCGCCAGTAGAACTCCCTGCCCATCTCTTGTTTCCCTGATAGCTATAATCTCCAACTATTCAAATGTAATGTCAATCAACGTATCCAGATGCCTTGATCTATCCCCTAAATTTCTCTTCGTCCTTTCCTCTATCACTCGTCTTTGCTCTCGCTCCAACTATCTATAACCACTTGCGTCCTTGTGGCTTCCTGCCTTGCTTGGGGTGGAATGCTTTTAAAAAAAGCTCAGGAATCAGGAAGACAGAATATGCCAAGAGACGTTGCGTTTGCATTTTTTTAAAGATCGTAGATGGCCGGGTGGAGGCACAGTGAGGGAATGGATAGCGTCTCGGATTGAAGAATTGGAGAGGCGAATTGGAATTCCAGTCGAATCCATTACATTCACTTACGTGCTAATACCCTTGGGAAAGGTATGAATCCTCTTCTACCCCCAGCTTTAAATAGCAAGAAAGATCGGGTTCTATAGCTTTGGATGGCAACTGGTCTACCGCAGAAAGAAATGAACAATCTACTACGGGAAAAATCTGCCTCATCAGTCATGCATCGAAAGAGACATGATCGCCTAGGCGTGTATCACGCATGACACATAATATTATAAATCCAGGAAGAGAGATTAGAAGAGATATGTGAATCATTAAATGACAGTTACCTTTCAGAAATTCGTGCGACAGTCCAAATAAACCCGGAAGAGATGGAATACTTTCATTACGATTGCAATTTGCTGAGTTTTCTCTTCAGTTCTTAACCCAATTCATTTTTTAACGCCAAAGAATATAGCCGATACGTAGTTAAAAATATGAAACCGATATATTTATTCTTAACCGTTCAACTGAATCCTACCTTGTCTTTTTCTCTTGTTTGTATTTCTGCTGTAGGGTTTGCGTATTTTTCAACCTGCAGCTGCAATCGTTTCTTTTTTTTTTAATTTCAATATTTGTTCTGAAGACGTTTTCTCGTTTGATCTCATCCTTGCAAGCAAACAAAAAGTACAGGAAAAAAAATAATAAAATATTTTTAACAAAATAGGAGTAAGGGTAGATACGTCACGGCTGACGTGACAAGTCTACCCTTAATGACTGAAGCCGAGATGCCAGGTCAGAACTGTAAAAATTACAAACATTTCGTTGGTATTGGTCGACGATCTCGAAATATATACCAGTGGTATCAGCATGGTACCACAATATAAGAAAAAATGTTTGGGAAGATTTTGATGGCATCGCCCTGAACATCTGACTAAAGAAAACAAATTCCATTATTCTGGATGCTTCATACACAATATAAAAAGGATAGCGTCTAAATTTCAGAAAACTGCACACACATACACACACATATGTGTATGTGTGTGTATGTGTTTCATTAGTACGCTGTTTTAGATATGAGATAATGAAACATACATATTTGTCATAAAAATAGGTACTATTTTTCAAAATTCTCTTGAGTTACTTTCCTTCTTGGTTTCCATGTCATGTAATTTGACAGTTGTGTATTTGGGTAACAAATAAAATAAATTTTCGAGGAACTGTTTTACACCAAATATACATGACTGATATCGAAATGAAGGCATTTTGAAAACTTAATAAAACCCATAAATATTTTAATCGCAGAACCTTGTAATTTTCTCTAATAGAAAAAGGGTTGCTGGCCGAATACACAATTATATATATATATATATATATATATATATATATATATATATATATATATATATTGTAAAATAAAATATCTATAAGAACACCGGATTTTATATATTTACTGTTCTTTTTTTTTTATTTATATATATATATATATATATATATATATATATATATATATATATATATATATATATATGTACATGTGTGTGTATATATTAACACACGCTCTATCTCCGCTCGGCCCGGTGGCTAGGATCAAAGTGTAGTATCTGCGCTTTGTGAGCTGCCGGGTCGGTGTCGTCGAACTCTCTGCTTGCAGAGAGGAACCCGGACGAAGCTCCGTCGTAGGGTAGGGTTTCCTTTGGGGGAGGTTGACGGAACTGGCCCGCCTCGGGTTTGGATGGTTATTTATTTTTGGCTTGGCCTACGGGCTCAGAGATACCCACATTAAAAAAGGCCTTGTGCCACATTCGATCCCCGTGGGTGGATTGATAAATACCATCTCCGATATTGAGCACTTCATAGCACACCTTAAGACTACATTTCTTCATATATATATATATATATATATATATATATATATATATATATATATATATATATATATATATTGTTATTACTACTTAAACGTTATTATAGTGGATATCCGAATTTAACTAGACGCTTCGTTTATCTATTAAAAAGTATATTGTTTTATTTTCGTCTAACGGCCTAAATATTGGAGAAACCTTGTTAAGAAATATTTAGGACGGTAGAGGAAAATATGCGATTTAATTTATAGCGTCTACTCAAATACGAGTATCCGCTAAAGTCGACTTAAAATAAAGTTTATATAATAAAAATCACTCGGATTAATAAGTTAAAAACCCTCTAATTTCTTTACATATATATATATATATATATATATATATATATATATATATATATATATATATATATATATATATATTTTCATTAAAGATGACAGACAAGTTTCTGTGATAAAGATTTTATTTAATTTTTCTTCTGTTCTAACAACTGCTTTCTTTTCTGGACACAGAGAGTGTAGAAACTATCCAATATTTTGTAATTACGAGCGTTTGCAATTACAGAACATTTTTACACGATTTGTATCCAGAATAGAAGACAAGAAAATTAAATAAAAAGCCTAATCGGTCTACCCTGCTGTCGTCCTAATGAATCATGTGTAAAGCGGAATCTCAGCCCAAATACATAATATATATATATATATATATATATATATATATATATATATATATATATATATATATATATATATATATATAGACCTGGCGCCACCAGCACGTTTGCCACCAGACATATACATATATATATCATTTTCCCCACACACACACACACGCATATATATATATATATATATATGGGAGGAAATGATATGTACATTTTTTTATGCCAGAACAATGTTTATATACTAGAAAAATATTAGGAAAATTAATGACAATTCAGAAAATAAATTGTATGATCCGTTTCTTCCTTTAGGATTTCATGGGAATAAAGTGCTGTTTTCGTTGATTATATTTAGATATTTAATACAAAAGCCAGGTACATTTTATTACCTACAACTTAAAAACTAGCGGATAGAAACGAGGTAGAACTCAATATAAAACAAACACTTAAATACGTCAAAAATGCCATCAACCTAATTTTACTTCATATAATGGAGTATATCAAATAAGTTATAAGCAGTACTCACCAAAAGACATCGGCGAAACATCTTGAGATTTAAAGAAGATAAAAAATAAATGAGCATAATGTTTATTTTATAGACAGGCCCAGTTCTCTTGTGTGCAATCAGGAAATTTCTAGTTGCAACCTTGCTCTCGAAGACGCCATTTTTAATATAACAAAATAATATATTTTACTTAGATGAAGATGTACTAAAAAAGCCTTTATCTACGTAATATTTCAACTTATTTTAGTTTTTACTAAATGATTTATGAAACTGTGTGGATCATACAAATACTAAGCTGAAATTATTTATTTCCTTTATTAGATCTTTTGTACGCGCCAATCGTTCTATAGGACAAATACACTCGAATTTGTAACCGAATCCCTTATTCAGTCCACGGGAATATATATATATATATATATTGTTTAAGTGCCTGCTAATTCCATTTAGTAACTCAACTCTACAGGTTTTCTTCCCTAAGATGTAGGCAGTTATTGAACACACATCACTTTTTGGTCAAATAACTTTCTGGATTAATTCAAACAACGATTACAAGGTAAATAGCTCGAAATCAATTGCTCGAAAAATAATGTCCCGAACTATCAATTTCTCGAAAGGCAGATTGCTCGAAGTAATTTCGATGTTCGAAGCACCACGTAAACTGCGCCGTCTCACGACACTGGATATAAAAGGAGCCATAACATTCAAATTTAAAAGTCCTGATTTTTTTTTCTATATTTGTTTTCTATTTCTATTTCAGTAATTTTGGACAAGTGATAGACATAACTTTTGTTGAGAGCGAAAAAGGAAAGGAGAAGTTGTGTTTGGATGGATATCTATATATTAAAGACAAAACAGCGAACAATAAGTTTTACTGGAAATGTGAAATGTGCTGCGTAGACAATGATGGTATCCAGAAACGAAGCGGGAATCACAACCATGCAGCAAATGCCGCTGAAATTGATGCCGCTAAAGCCATGGAAAAAGAGAAAGAACATGTTTAGCTAACAACATCAAAGTTGTATTATTTTATCTTATAGTAAATATTAGAAACAATGTAGTTTTATTTTTTTAATCACCGGTTTTAAGCAAACTGCCTTTCGAGCAATTGATAGTTCGAGAAATTGATTTCGAGCAATTTACTGGAAACCCGATTTTAATCTCCAGAGCCACATGGCCCAGTGGAAAAGCGCGTTTGTTTATGGTTTATGTGATGTAGTATTTTCGTGTCATTGTAAAGAATTTGACGAAATTAATATTGTGTTTAAAACAAGCATAACAGTCTCCAAGGACAAACAGCAGAGGGAACAGAAACTTGGAGAATTGAGTTACTAAAGAGAATTCAGGGAAGTAGAGATATCCAAAAAGACATGTCCCGTAAAATTAGAACAATCTACCCATGTGGCCTAAATAATGGATTCGGTTCGAAATGTCACCTGCAGAATGTCGGAGAGTACAACGGCCGAAACACCGTGAATGTGGCAATGAAGATGAGAACAACAATCCGAACGATGTAAATAATGTAAACAGTTACAATACTCCTCTAAGAAATACAGACAGATAAGGAAAGTTTTTTTTTTTAAATTATATTAATAAGAAGTTTAAAATAAACATGACGAGATGAGAAGATGAAACTGAATCAAGTACCATCTTACTAACTTAGATTTGATTTTTTTTTAAATTTACTTTTCTGATTATTCCGGATATTTGAGGTAACATGTCAAAGCGCAGAGGATACAGAAAGAGTTGGATGAGTCTAATTGTGACTGCAAAGTTACGGCAGCTCGAAAAACGCACTATGATCGTACTAATAAGAACAGACTCCCAAATTTGGTGGTGACTCAACCCTACAAAAAGTGGTTGTTTGCTGTAGAAGTGAATAATGGCTATTCTACAAAGTATTAAATGAAGATTATGTATTCCTTTTTTGTATTGTACGAATAGTTTTTTCTACATTTCAACTGATTTCTGTTTTCGATGAATATTTACTTATCATGCATCTGTTTACAACCAATTATATGAAAAGTATTTTTATTCATTAGTTGGTAAAGCAATATATTAAAAATTTGTAGGCGTATGAATATTTGTTTCGCTGCACTGTATTTATAGAAGAATCTACGCGTTTAGAATGAAACAAAGTAATTTAAATTTACTTCATACAGTGAAATTCGTCAGCGCATTGTTTTTAAGTCTTAAAAAACAAAATAAATCCAGTAACATAAAATCAATATTAACTCCATGAAAAGAAAACAAAAAAACAGAATTCAAACATTAGCTTTCCTCTATTCACCCATATTTACCAGTGAAGAAATATTTTGACAACATTAATATGATTTCTGTTAGTCAATAGAATTGCGCTTACTCGGCAGTGCACTCTTATCACTGATATGCAATGATTGCTTATTCCCACAGGACTGCGTCATTTTGTTTGAGACACAGTAATTTACTTAGTCACTTCTCCGCCTTTACGCAGATAACATTTGTATCTATCATCTTAAGAGTGTTTTCTTTAATTTCTAAATAGTTTCGATGAAAGAATAGTATTTGAAGTGCTTGAAGAATATTTGATCTTGGCCAATGTGCAGACAGGAAGTGACATATACTTGATGGAGGTCAAAGAACGAATCAGATGAAAAAGATTGTCATGCTCAGTAATAAAAAAACAAAAAAATAACGAAGAAGAAAACAAAGAAAATAGGAGAGAAAAGAAGAAAAAGATATAAACAAAAAAAGCATTAAAAAACATTGCAAAAGATAAAATCTGAAGCAAAAGAAAAAGCAAAGAAAACATCGAGGAGAAAATATCATGAGAGAAAGGAGGAAAGGAAGAAGAAATAGAGGAAGAAAACATCGTGAAGAAGAGAATATCAGAGAAAAACGAAGAAGAAGAAGACTTGAATGAAAATCGATATGGAAAAAAAGTAGAGAAGAAAATATCATGAAAAGTGTAAAAAGGAAGTAAAATATCATAAGAAGAAAAGAAAGAAAGAAGAATATTATGAGATGAATGAATAGGGGAAGAAAATATCATGAAGAAGGATTTATGAAACAGAAAAAGAACAAAAAGAAGAAGAAAAACGTAGTAGATTTGGAAGAAAAAACGAGATGAAATACAGGGGAAAACCAGAAAAGAACATAACATCTTGAATAAGGAGAAAAGGAAGAAGAGGAGGAAATGGAAGAAGTCGAAGAAGAAATATCCATAAACAGATGGACACATAAAAATAAATTGGCAAGGATAGAATGTCATATAACATTTTCTATGCAAAAAAATAGAAAATTAATGACAGATGAAGATAGCATCGTCTAAAAACAAATATTAAGCTGTGAAAGATTATGAGTAGAAGAAACAGAATAGATGAAGAAATAGAGACGAAAATACATGACTAAAAAGTAAAAAAAAGGGCGAAGGTAACATCGTGAAGAAGCAAATATTTGTCGACGACGATGACGAAGAAGAAGAAGAAGAAGAAGAAGAAGAAGAAGAAGAAGAAGAAAAGAAGAAGAAGAAAAAGAAAAAGAAGAAGAAGAAGAAGAAGAAAAAGAAGAAGAAGATCATCGAGTAGATAAATATAGATGCAAAAATGAGAAAGGAACGAGGAAAATTTCGTGAAGAAACAAATATCAAGCAAAGGAAAAGGAAGAAAACTTCTGGAAGCAATTCTAAAAAAAAAAGAAAAAGAAATGACAATAAAAAAATACATCAACGAGTAGAATATGTTGGAAAAGAAGACGATATTAAAAATAGTAGAAATAATTCAAAAAAAGAAGCCGCCAGACGGAAAGTCTTTAAAAAAAAATATTAAATCAATACTGAAAGGTAAAAAAAAATGTTCTTGTGACAGGTGAGAAAAATACGAATGGTCTGACAAATGGATTGCGGTCGAATTTCAAAATGAGTCATTAGCATAAAAGCATTTCTTCTTTTGCCAAAAGTGGCAGTAAATTAGTCTGTCATCCATTAGATGATGGGTTACCCAGATACTAAAAAGAAACATGTGTTGAATGTGTCGGTCACTAACCGGGGAAAACAACGATTGGATGAAAAGAAATTGGGTGAGGCCCAAGAAGGAAGAATTAAATGATTGATAAGAAGAAAATGAACAGGGAGAGGGTTCTACAAGTGACAGTATGTCTCCTTGTAAATTATTAGTTTTGTCTTCATAAGTAGCTGGATGCGTCTACTGGAACATCATCCATTTCGATATTTTTCAATATTTCTAAATACGTTAATTAAATCCAACTGAATTTGGAAGGAATACGAAGAATGGACATATTTATTTCGGTTATTACACCTTTTTTTGTTTGACTATTAAAAAAAGATAGATTAAAAGGGGCGTGGATAAATATTGATTATAAGTGTGATAATGCTTACATAGATAGATAGATAGATAGATAGATAGATAGATAGATAGATGCAAATGAATATAGATAGATAGATGCAAATGAATATAGATAGATAGATGCAAATGAACATAGATAGATAGATAGATAGATAGATAGATAGATAGATAGATAGATAGATAGATAGATGCAAATGAACATAGATAGATAGATAGATTCAAATGAACATAGATTAATAGATAGATAGATAGATAGATAGATAGATAGATAGATAGATGCAAATGAATATAGACAGAGAGGTGCAAATGAACATAGATAGAGACAATGGACAGAAATAGATTGATGTATTAGATAAAAATGAATTTATTGACATAGATATAATTAGCAAGACAATATACCTTGATACTTTATACACTCATATAAAAATTTACATATCACTGATTCTCTCTGATGCTCTCTCTCCATACACACACACACACACACACACATATTCATCATTATATATATATATATATATGTGTGTGTGTGTGTGTGTGTGTGAGAGAGAGAGAGAGAGAAAGAGAAGAAAGAGTAAGAGAGAAATCTATGAGTGTATCAAGTGAGATTCGGGAGGCTTTTGGAAACTATCTGCATTTGTTAGCTGGTGGCGCGTGATGAAATAGCGTCAAATGATCGCATTGATTGATAAGACCTAAACTACTTAGATTTTCTGAAAGTAATTACGCATTTCACAACTATATATATATATATATATATATATATATATATATATATATATATATATATATATATATATATCATTTCACCGCAAACAAGACAAAAAAAGCCTCTGAGATACAAGCCAAAAAGAGGTTACTGTGTTTGAGAAAATATTTGGAGTTAAAATTTTATTAAGGAGAGAGAACAATAATAGAACAGGAATGAAAATGACAGAAAATAAAGATTGTCATTGCTGATACATTTTTGAAGATCAATTCGACTAGAAAGCAAGTATCCGGAAGAGGGTTCTACAAACGAGAAGTGTGAGAGAAGATATTGTCAGCATAGAATATACGGTTACGTCTAACAATATGAACTGTAAATTGTTGAGACCTAACAGCCAATCTAGTAAATTCGTGGTATCATAGAGGAATGCTCATCAGGACAATTACCATGGAAATATGTATAGAAAATGCACTGGAAAAACTATGTTACAGTGGTAGGAACGTTATATGAATGCAGATACTGGTGTAGTAACTGATCGTGTCGTCCGGTTCATAACCTTTTCTGGTCTCTTGTTTAAGATTGAATTTCCGGTTCATTCTAAAGCCGTCAGAGTGAAAGTTCTTTAAAGAACTCTTAAATCAATACTGGGAAGTAAAAAAAAAAAATCATACAACATTTGAGAAAATGACGGATTGCCGATGCCTTTCAAAACCATCGCTGTGATAGGGGTGAACTGATTAAAATGTTGTGAGGATGCATGTCAACTGTTCTATACCAGTTTTAAAAATGGCGTTCATGACATATCCAACAATACATGCACTGGAAGAAGACCCAATATAAAAGATGCAGATTTTGAAAGAGACCATTGAATTGGATACATGTCAAAGAACCAGAGATCCGACAGAAAAAAAATCCAAGTGATATGTTCAACACTTCATGGCCATCTCCAGAATATTGTGAAAACTTTCTACGTAGGAATTTGCATTTACTCGCTAGCTTTCGTTTGATAATCTACAAACGCAATGCATTTTTGTAAAGCAAGAATGGGTAAACTTTTATCTTGGCATATCTTTGTTAGAAATTATGAAAAACGTAATTTGCATATCAACATATACTTTAAAAAGAGTCAGTAGATTTTTAAAATAATAAACAAAATACGGACTTCATCTGAAAAATTTGTACCCATTTATGAAATAATAAATTCCATGTAGCATGGAAGGAACATTGCTTCATACAATAGATAACATTAGACGTAGAAAAGAAAAGTTCATTTTCTATCGGTCTACTATCGTCAAAACTGATTACAGATGTGACAGACAGTTTCATACTAAACACAATCATCATATATATATATATATATATATATATATATATATATATATATATATATATATACTAGTAGTAGAGCCCGGCGTTGCCGGGGGATGTAACAATAAGAGATAGATCAAGTATCAACCATCATAAAGACTGAAAAATAAAATTGACAAAGATTATTTAAGGTTGACGGACATGCATGTCTCAATTATTTCTTTTTTTTTTTACGAATTGGTCAAACCCAAACTCAAACAAAAACATTGTTTTCAATCGCTATGAGACGACTGATTGAATAGAATTTTATTATAAACAATTGCCTTGTAAATGGAATTTTTAAAGCATTCTGAATGTAAAAATAAAGAAAAAAGTGTGCAAGACAATAAGAAACACTACCTGCCAAAAAAAAGTGAAGTTTTGTTGAAATCAGTTAAAAAAATGGAGGAAATCCGATCCTATATCTAAACGAACACAGACAAAAACACAAACAACCTGGATTTTATAATAAGTATAACTCGATATGAGTTGTCCCCCTTTCATTCTCGCGATGCCTCTTAATCGTGTTTTCAAATTGATTTCGTGCAAAAACAATTGTGTTTTTCCAATTTTTGGCACTGTCAGAACCACTGCAATGTAATTTTACGTAGTCCTGTGAAGTTTTGTTGAAATCGGTTGAAACATGTAGGAAATCCGATCCAATATATAAACGTACAGACACACACACACACACACACACACACACACACACACACACACAACCTGGGTTTTATAATAAGTATGATATATATATAAAGAAATATATATACATACATAATATATATATATATATATATATATATATATATATATATATATATATATATATATATATATATATATATATATATATATATATATATATATATATATATATCAGCCGAATTCATTTTTTCTTTCCATGACTTTTGTAAGTAGATATTCAACACTGTCATACTGTGATATTAGAAGATCTGCCAGGAATGCTGGAGTGTTGTAAGCGTCAGCGTTTAAAATTTCTATTAATGACTTTACAACCACGGCACTCTCTAGGTATTTCCCCATAAAGAATCCATTTCTCCATTGATCAGAGTAGCACTTTTTATGTCAAAGTTGAAGTCAGTCTCGTTACGGTAGTCAACCAAAGAATTTGATGTATTATTTGGTAAAATGTTTCTTTTGGTCACCCACCGTCCCAAAACTGATAACAACTTTGATGTAAAAATGGTACTCTGATCAAAGACGGAAATAATTCACTACGACATAGAAGTCTACGGAGTCTCTCAATCACAAGATCATCTACATTAAATCTACACCCATGTCTCTTACAACATTGACCATTCCTGGCAGATATTCTACCGCAGTGTAGGATAGCATCTGACAAAAGCCATGGAAAGAAAAAGAAGACTCTAAATGAATATATATATATATATATATATATATATATATCAGCACCTCTCTGATACACGCATGTCTCTTCTTACTGGCACAAACAAATTTAGTCCAATGAAGTCCAGAAGGACGAAACGCATCTCAATTAAACTTTTCCACTTTGCCACACAATTTCCACAATATATATATATATATATATATATATATATATATATATATATATATATATATATATATATATATTTCTGTACTTGACTGCTACCAGCAAGCAGAAAATTATTTTCTCCTGATGATGGCCATGTTGGCCGAAACTAGTCGAGGAATCTAAATGAAATAATAATAAAACGAAGGAATATTAATATACAACCCAGTGTGTCTGAAGATTTTAATCTTTAATATTTTTTATTTTTCAAAATTTACACACACACACACACACACACACACATATATATATATATATATATATATATATATATATATATATATATATATATATATATATATATCAGAATAGTGTAATATATATGACCAATCATTTCTAATCTCGCCACATGTCCATTTGTTGTTACAGGGACTCAACTGAAGCCTCCTTTTACTCGCAATATGTTTTACCTACTCAACATATACTTATAAACTGACTTAGACTAACACATTTCAGCAGTGAATAAACGAATTTACCTTTAATTATTAACTTCGAAATCCAGTTTTGTTCATTACATTCAATTACATGCTAATACCCAGAGGAAAGATATGAACCGGTCTCTTAAATAGCAGGACAGACTGGGTTCTATAGCCTTGGCTGGCAACTAGTCTAGGAGAAGGAATGCACTGAATTTAAAACAGTATGTAGCCCTATCGAAGCAAATAATATGCACCTAATGAAAGAGTCGTACGCATTGATTTGATGATCCTGAGTACGGTGGACTCCTTTATTAAATTCAGCTTTTTTTCGTCCCCAGAAGCTTTATTTTCACATGATATTTTCAAAATACTTTTAATTTTAAAGATTTATGCTATATGCTTTCTCTTTTTATTGTCATTTGTCTGTCGAAACTTCGAGGTGTTTATTGTATAGTAGGATGAATTTTATGAAAGTTGAGATTAGGATGTTTTCCTTGATTGTGACAGCCGCGGATAAATGAAAGATATCTTAGTGATTCCGTGGTTAGTGAACTCCTAATGTAATACGAGTAATGTTTAGATCCCTTTTCCTTTCTTTAGAGTGGTCTTTTCATTGCGTGATACATTTTGGCTGAACGAAGAAAGATTCGGTTTTGTTTTTTTGTTTTATTTATTTATTTTTTTTTGTCGATAGCGTCTGTGGCAGGGAGGCGGGTACATGCCAGTATGCAAGCACGTGCAAAAGGTAATAGTGATATGGATCAGAGTGATCGATTTATTTCCTTTTGATCATTCCATTTCTCCGCTGGCGAGTGTATGGCAGGTGCAGCCGATACAAAATCACTGGAAAACAAATGTCGCAGCCTTTGATATGTCAATAGTTAAAAGGACAACGATATGCTAGTCCTGTATACACACACATACACACACACATACACACACAGGGACAGACGCACACACACACACACGTATATACTGAAATGCCGAACTTTTGGTCTTCCTTGTTAAATTAATTTCTTTTGTTAATTTTACCCCAAAATCGAAAGGGATTAGAAGTATGCTATTCTCTGAAAATTTTATGACTTCTAAACATCAGAAAAAAAAAATCCCACATTTTCATTAACTCAAATCCTCAGAGTATGTAGTATTGTTGAAGTTATCGCTAAAAAAATATATCGAGATTTAAAATTCTACGTTTCGTTCAATTTCACAAACTAATCAAAAAAATTTCAATAAGCTAATTTGACGAAAACTCCAATTCGCGGTTTAATATTTTCTTTAATTCAATTTCATAGAATTTTTTCAGCGAAGAATAAATTATTAGGATTTCTTACTCTTGAGCATGCAACATACAACTGGCCATGCTTAAACTATTCTTTCTAGAGCCAAATTCTAACTATTTGAAGCGCCTGGCATTGTGAACTGTTTATAGCTCTCGCAAACACAGGCCTGGAAGTCTGGATCTTTGTATATATTAAACTTACAGTAAACAATATTGCATTTTTATGAAATAAGTATTTATTATTTTAATCATTATATTGTTTTTAAAATAGTAGCAGTATTTTGTTTGTTGAAACATCAAAGTTTGAAACTATGAAAATTTATTGTCCTAAGCTACGTACTATAGTAAAAACGACTCTACTCTGTGCCCCCTTACATGTTTGCACTTCTCTCCATAATTTGCTTTCGATCGGTAAATATATGGCTATTTTAAATGATGTGACGGACGGATGATCGGACTAACAGCAGCTTAAGCATAATGATGCTGAGAAATGTTTATCAGATAAATTTTCTCCCCCCTTTCAGCATTTTTCCCCAAGTTAAAGAATACTATTTTGGCAAAATATGATTTTTATTATTACAGAAAGTTCAAACGTCAAAGTATTTAATTGGTAATCAGAGTTTTTCTGCGTTTAATTGCCAAATTTTGATGTGGCTTTGAATGGAATAAGATTCAGATATTTCCATTGCGTTTTTTTCCATTCTTATTTCAAGTAATCACAGTGCTCTTGGATATTGTGTGGTTTAAACTGGAGCATTTTTTTCTTCATTTCTGAACACAATGCTTCAATTATATTGAGATCAGGACTTTGTATATTTGAACTTTTTCATCCACAGAAAAATGTCTTTTGCGTATGGCGTGTGACAACGAGTATCTTCATGCCAAAAACGCCTCTGGCCTCGTAGTCTGGCATATGATCAACTAATATATTTTTCGATGTTTAGATATCCATCAACTTTTACCAATTTTCTTCTACTACTCATTTCGATGCAAAGCTAGACCATTACGAGTCTACCACTAAATATTAACGTAATTGTAGTGTACCTTGCATATTTTTATAGTGTACCTTGCATATTTGTGTAGTGTACCTTGCATATTTTTGTAGTGTACCTTGCATATTTGTGTAGTGTACCTTGCATATTTTTGTAGTGTACCTTGCATATTTGTGTAGTGTACCTTGCATATTTTTGTAATGTACCTTGAATTTCTACTTTCTATTTTTACCTTATTTTTATAGTATTTGTAATATATTTGTATCATAATTTAATATATTTGAATTATATTTGAATTATATTTTTATATATTTGAATTTTATTTGTATTACATTTGTAGTGTACCTTGTATTTGTACTTTCTATTTTCATCTTATTTGTATAGTATTTGTAAAATATTTGTATCATACTTTTATTTATTTCAATTATATTTGTATTATATTCGTATTATATTTGTGATGTAATGAATATGCATACACCTGGGTCCCCCCTCACAGTAATATGATTGGCTGGTGTCAGTCATAAATACAGACTGATGTGGAGGTACATGAACGACGCCTATAGTCTTCGCCTATTGCCTACGCCTATTGGCTAACACTACGACTAGGAGCAGTCCATTACGGTTACCTGCTAGATTACTGGTTATAGTAGTCAACAATCACTTTGCTACTTTGAACAAATATATCCCTTTCCGGGACATATCAATTTGTATTATAGTATTATTTGTATTTATATAGTGTAGCTTATATTTGTAGTGCACCTTGCGTATTTTTGTCCATTTTTCTGCTTCTCTTGCATCAGAATATAAATATTTTCCATTCATCACTAAGATTTAGTTTTTGTCACTTTCCAGTATCCCAGCTTAGATATTCTTTTGACCATATCATTATTCTATTCACATGGTTTTCTTTTGTTAATTGTGATTCTTTTGCGATTATATTGTTGTTCTATGAAGAAAAATATACAGAAGAAACAAACAAAAATTTTTATATGCAATTATGCTGTATGAATGTTAATATAAAGTCAACGTCAAACGTTTCGGTCTATTTTAGACTATCATCAGGACATATTCACAAAACATAATTAACATTAGAACATATAAAATTCAACATGTCTGACCATGGACATTCATGCAATTTTATATGTTCTAATATTAATTATGTTTAATGAAAATGTCCTGATGATAGTGTAAAATAGACCGAAACGTCCGACGTTGACTTTATATCAACATTAATAAAGCATAATTGCATATTAAGATTTTTGTTTGTTTTTTCTGTATATTTTTCTTTATACTGTCGGATCTATATCCATATATTTGCTTACATTGTTATTCTATGTATTGTATCAACTGAAACCAAACTGGTAAGAATTCTTTCCCTCCTCGTTTCTCTGGCGTTTAATTTTACCCTTGCCTAGCCCGACTATCACAATCTTTCTTTATTATTTCTTTTGTCTACTCTTGTGGCCTTCCAGTTTTCTTTGAGTTCTAAACAGTTCCAGTAGTAGCAGAGGTCGTTTGGATGGTTTTAACAGTTTCCTGAAATTCTTAGCCTCCTGGCTATTTCTCGTTGAGTTATCTTTCCCCTCAAAATCGAAATCTTCATAATTTTTGTTTTTTCAACAGAAACATTAGGTGTTGATTTTAGTGGAAAAAATGCAGGCTAATGTTCAGCTAAAATGACTTGCCAATAATTGATCGCACTAACACGACTGCTGACGGGTCTCTTCAGAATTTCCCCTAACAATTGTCGACAGTCGGTTAAGTTCCTATCTTGAATTCTACCATTCTTAAACCAAACCGAGAACGGAAAACTGCGACGATAAGGGCGGAATGACGCGCATCGGTTTCAGTCTAGTATGTAGCGCCCGGGACACGTAACTATATATATATATATATTTTTTTTTTTTAAATAAAAATGAAATGAAGAAATACTCCCGAAATACAGTTATACATAAATTAAGTAGTTTTGTTTAAAAAAAGATTCTTCCTTCTTTTTTTTATGTGCCATGTCCTTTCAGGACGTAGGTGACCAACGCTCTCCACCTCCTTCTATCCCTTGCACCTCTCAACAAGTTCAGTCCGTCTGCCCCCTCCCACAGACCACGTTCAGTCATCCACTTTCTTAAGTCCGCTAGGTATGCCATGCTTTGTTTTCCCTTGTCCCTCTTTCCTTCTATTCGACCTGTGAGTATCAGATTCTCCAGGCCCCCCTTCCTCATTATGTGTCTCTGAAACTTCAGCTACCTTTTCCTGATATTAAGTATAAGCCTACTCCTTGTTTGCATCCACTCTAAGACCTCAGCGTTGCTCACACGTTCGGTTCATATCCTCAGCATCCTTCTGTAGAACCACATCTCCGTCGCCTCGAGTCTCTTCTTCATCATTGAGGAGACCGTCCATCATTCGCTTCTGTAAAGAAGGACAGATGTCATATCACAGCTCAGTACTCTTTTCTTTTCTACCAAAGAAATTCTCCTGCCTCACAATATTTTACGCAGCTTTTGGAATACGTCCTTGGCCATCCCAATGCGTCTAGGGATCTCTGTATCGCACTTACCGTCCTCTTTCAAAACGTTTCCCAGATATTTAAACTTCTGCACCTGCTTGATTTTAGTGTCCCTGACCTGAAAATTGCATTTCGGGCTCATCATTTTACTGATGACCATGCATTCTGTCTTTTTATAGTTTATGATTACTCCCTTCTTCCTGCTCCCATTCCCTATATTCAGTAGTAGATTTTTGTTGTGGATTCCGAGATGAAATCCGGTCTCAAATGAATGACAAACGCAGGAATGAAATATAGCAAATAAATGTATTAACGTAATAATACAATTGGTAATACGGTTAGTAGATCCAGAAATGCGGTTAGTAGCAATAATAATATATATACACTCTGGGAAATTCAGTATCGAAGTACGACTTCCTTCTGAGTCTACGTGTTCGCAACTGTGACTCCAACAAAGCGGTTACTCTCAATCTCTCACTCTCGGTTATTCACCGGCAGCAGTACAAGTACACACTGGGCGAGTACACTTGTATAAAAAGGGGTGGACCCCTTAACAATTTTGTAATTTATTTTCCGTGTCTGCTATCAGTACTGTGTCATCTACGTATCTTATGTTGTTAAGATTGTGGCCGCCAATGCTGAATCCCGGTAGCGTTTCCGATTCTCTCAGAATCGCCTTGCTGTATAGGTTGAACACGTCCGGTGAGAAGACATATCTTTGCCTTAGGCCCCTTTCTGCATTGGAATATTCTCTGAACTCGTTCTCTATGCGCATGCATATTGTTTGCTGCCAGTATAGGTTTTTGATACTTAACTATTTAAAGGAAATGATACACGGCAATTTTACATCCCTGATTACATTCATCATAACTTCTTTTCTCACGAGACAAAAAGAAGACACACGATGACGCAATTAAACACAATATTGAATGAGTAGTATGTAAAAATAAAAGGGACAATCGCCTGGATGTGATAGGATAGGCTATACATCAGAAGCCAATATTTAACGACTGAACCTCCCAGTATATGTAAACGCAACCGGCGTTTTGTTACGTTACTTACTCGTTTCTTTCCATTTTATTGATGAGAGTGATTCCAGCAGGAAAAAAGTATCATGAGTCTGATGTTGTTTCTCGAAACAAAAAGCAAATTTTTTGTATTTTGTCTATTTTGTCATCGACTGGCCAAGTATTTGTCCCACACAGATAGATAAATTGAAACATACAAACGTAGATAAGTAAATATATATATATATATATATATATATGTGTGTGTGTGTGTGTGTGTGTGTGTGTGTGTTGGGTGCAATGGATAAATTGTCGTCTAAATTACGTAAAAAAAATTCCTGAAATCTCATTTTTAAAGATATATTTACCAAAATGTATCTTGAGACATTAAAAGTAAATTTATTGAATAAATTGGCATTGGTTTTCACCTTCGGCCTCTGGATGACTCCGTAATATCCTTCATCTCGTGTTTAACTTGGTTAATGCTGCTATAATCATTGTCTTCAGTTCATTTTTGGTGCGAATTTTTAAAATTCTAAAATGGTGACAATTTACACATCGCACCATATACGCGCACACACACACACAGACACAGATGCCCATATATATATATATATATATATATATATATATATATATATATATATATATATATACTGTAAATATTTAGATAGATAAGAAGAGACTGAGATAGACACATAGATGTGTATATAAGGATAAAGAGATAGAAGAAAACATGATACAGAGAAATAAACACACACACATATTTATTTCGTTCGTTTTTTACCTGATGAAAACAATTCAGGACGAAACACGTCATCTAATTTCCATTTGTCATTATTTTAAAAACTTTGTC